>JAQSVV010000434.1:0-263905 GCA_036375495.1 Agrotis segetum
TACCAACGACGATATAATACTAGACTCATAATAACAGGCGACCGATGTCTGCCAACACATTAGGCAAAAAAGTCTTATATTCGTCTCATTACGACCAATCCTGTGAGCCGTAAACATACGTTGAGACAGAACAGACCTTGAGTTAGCCAATCACAACGCAGTACCCCGTCCCCCTCGCTGACGTAGTACCTCAGCGAGTTGGCAGAATAATTTTTGTTCCTTAGATCGTGCATGCGAAGTCTAGTATTATATCGTCGTTGCTGTGTACTCACTGGCTTTCAAAGTAACGCATTGTATCGCCCATAAACAGGTTAAACAAAAATAACATACATACTTAAGATTGTCAAAAGGGTTGCATTGAAGTGATAAATGATTCATAAAAATTATCTAGTTTATGTGCGACAACATGCATTGCTGTTTTATAGAAACAACATAGTGGGAACGACTCTTTGAGTATAAAGATCGCGCGACACTGTGCGGCTAGACTCGCCTCTTGTGAAAACAGCATTAATGCAGGAGGCTGTTTGTGGCGGAGTAGTTCTGCTGCAAACACGGCGAAGGGGCCGCGTTGGTGCGGAGAGGGACCCACCTCGGCGACTGACAGGTTCTCAAAGTTGGCGGCAAGTTGGTGCGGCAGCGGCGCGTCCGGAGGCGCGGGTGGGCCCGGCGCGGGCGGCGGCGAGCGCTCGCGCGACACGCGGCGGCGCGAGCGCGGCGACGCGGCGCGACTGTCGCCCGGCGACGACACCAGCGGTGACGTCGGCGCGCCACCCGCCGCCGTGTAATTTATTACCTGCAAGTATTTCAACTAAACTCAAGAGTGATTTCAACAAAAGATAGAGAGGCAAACGTAGTATGTAAAAGTATTTGTTATTAAAACAGATTATAAAAGGCTATCTATCTATAATATAAAAACCGGCCAAGTGCGTGTCGGGCCACGCACAGTGTAGGGTTCCGTAGTTGCTTATCAAAATACTTATGAGAACTAACTAAACTGATTCGATTAATTCAATTTAAAAGAATTTTCAAAATCGGTCCAGGTGTTTTTGAGAAATCAGGGAAAATACATAAGAAAAAGATTACGACGAATTTAAAACCTCCTCCTTTTTTGGAAGTTAGTTAAAAATAGTTGACGATAAAAACCTACCTATCCCCAAAAAACATACCGTAAAAACATACCTATTAAAGCTGTAACAATAAAGTTGACAAACTTACATTTGCAGTTGAAGAGCATGTTCTCCGATACATTTTGTTTAAGAAAACATATTATCCAAGTACATTTTATTAGTTGGTCGACTATTACTCGTAAAGTTGTAAAGCCTACTTAGTCATGATAATTTTCTTTTAAACTTCGTTATATATACTACTATTGTGAATTTTTTCACATCCCCAAACATAACCGTTTAGCTGGTAGAGGGGGGGGACACTCGAATCGAGCAAAATTTAGCACTTTAAAGCTTAATATTTCACAAACGAATTTTTTTATCAAAAAACTGTAAATGGAAACTCTCTTTATTTTTTAAAGGCCTATTTAATGATACCCCACACTAAGGGGTACGCGAGAAAAAAAAAACCTCACTTTACGTGTAAGTACAGGAGGTACCCTAAAAAAGAATATTTTACGAGATTTTATTTTACCACTTTTTCGGCACAACAAATCCGTATATTTACACCAAATTACAGCTCTCTAGTACTGTGCGTCTCTGAGCTAAATTGCGGACAGACGGACGGACGGACGGACGGACGGACGGACATGGCGAAACTATAAGGGTTCCTTGTTGACTACGGAACCCTAAAAATGAAATGCTGAATGTGTTGGCAAGCGCAAATCTTGAGACCAGCTGAACCGATTTTGCTACTCCTTTTTTTATAATAGTCCTTGAAGTACGAGGATGGTTCTTAGGGAGAGAAAAATTGCCTGAAACAGTCTAAAAACAACACTTTTCTATATTCCTATTGGAGGGGTTCTGGGAAGGCAAAACAATTGAGTAAGTTAGTTATCTGTATGAATACTAGCTGGCCTGACAAACGGCCAGCTAGATGTTAAGAAATATAATCCAAGTATGGTATTTAATGAGAGCCCATATTATTAGTAGATAGACATAATAATCACGCAATACTGCACACAATGCAACAATAGCGATTATTCTCCAATTTAGCTCTGATTTGCCTCTTGGGTAGGAATACAATCATGAAGTACCTACTTATTGAATGAGGTGACAATGAGCTAAAAATCTCCATAAATTCATAGCTAAATAATCAATAATACCGAAACCGCCAGTTTTGATACTACAGCGGTTTTCTTTATTAAATGAAGAAACATTGTATCCTAGAAAGTAAAGCCCTGCTAGTTAAAATTCAATCCAATACTTCATCTTAATTAAGACATGTAAGTATGTTTAAGAATGAGACTATTTTAGGACTAGTTTATAGGGCCTTTGTACATGTTTAGTAGAATAGGGTTTTTGATAAAGGATTAAGATAAAGAAATCTATAAACATAAAATCTATAAATATAAGAACAAGTATTGTCGTAAGACTCCTATAGCCTAAACTGCTAGACGGCAAAGTTCAAATTTTGGGACAGCCGGTGCATGCAGGGAAGCAATAAGAAAACATTCCATAAAAATCAACATATAAGTAGGTGAAAAGTAGTAAAAATATTGCCAATATTATATTTTTTAAATTACCCTCCATTGGTGATTAGATGATGTGAACATGTAAGCCTATTAATTTGAAACTTAATACAAGATCACAAATAACTTAATAACATGTTTTTGGATTTTCCCCCTTATTGCTCAAAAGGGCTAATCAAGTTAGGCGTTTTATCGAATAAAGGAATCGAGAATAACTATTACATATTATAAAATCAACACCTGGCATGTCCAAATTCCGGAAAAAACAACATGTAAATATCCTTTCGGTTTAAAAACTTAATTTGACACAAATACTTCTCTTGAACTTTTGGTATTTTGTGTATATAAAAACATAAAAATAACGTAACGTAAAAAGAATACTAGTAGGTTGTTATTTATTTAATATAAATTGAATATGAAGAGAAATCAAACTGTAAAATTCACACTGTACAAGACTTTGCAAAAAAAAAACTATCATAAAGGGAATGATAACACCCATTTTAGAGTTTTTAGAGGATTAAACTTAGATAATATATGGATAAAAAATAGGATGGATCAAATCACCACAGACCAAGTCACAGGTGGCATGATATGCTATACAACTTTTCAGCTCTCTTATGAAAACATGTAAATAATAATTCTTTATTTCAAAAAACTCAGCATCACCAATCATGAAAATAATTATAGAGGAGCTCGTGGCTAAATAATCACAGCCGCACAGGCCGATCTTCCGGGTTAAGCCGCGCTTGCCGAGGTTGGTCTGTGGATGGGTGACCATCTGTCATAGCGAGTTTCCTCCGTGCCTCGGAAAGCACGTAAAGCCGTTGGTCCCGGCTGTCATTTGTAGATCTCTGACAGTCGTTACTGTTAGTCAGAAGCTCTAAAGTCTGACAACCAGTCTTACCATGGGGTATCGTATTACCCAGTTACTGGGTTGTGGAGGTCCGACAGGCAGTCGCTCCATGTAAAATACTGATATCCAGCTGAATCTGGTTCGACTGGAAGCCGACCCCAATATAGTTGGGAAAAGGCTAGGCAGATGATGATGACCAATCATGAAAATAATATTCAATAGGTACATGAATTAATTTTAAAAGTAGTATTTCAATAAACATTATAAAATGTTTACCTCAAGTGGTTGATTTATGGGTGATACTATTATATTTGCAGGCCATGCATTGTGTCCCATGTATTCTCCCATATTATACTGTGGTAGGGGTATGCCGGGCGGGGGGTGTGGAACTTCACTCAACATAGGCACTACTCCCCCAGGTCCAGTGAGTACTGGTGGGGAACTGAGTTCAGGCACTTGGTCCGTACTTTGAGGCTGAAATATAATGGACTTTATTTAAACATGACATATAAGTAACCATCAGGCATTTTCAATTCCTAATAAATAAGTGTCATTCTTCCAACATGCTAAAATACTTAGAGGCAATGTTGAATGTAAAAATTAAGACTTTTTTATACTATTTGACTGATGTAAATGTTGACATAAAGTGATAAATGATATAATGCAATAAAGTTATATATGAAAGATACCATGGCTGAATAAGTTATTAGTTATTTCATTGAAATTAATTATTTACATTGAATAATGAATAATTTTAATAATAATGGAAATATTCATGAGTGTAATATTCTTGAAAACCTTATCCTTATGAGATTTGAAAATATAAATGAGTTTGTCTATTTTATAGCAACGGACAATGATGAGTTATATTTTGAAACTTAGCAACTCAATAAGGAATTAACATATGCACAACATACATTAAACATTTTTGAAAGTTATTACAATCACATAATCTTTTATCTATGTAGTATGATGAATAAAATAAAACATTTTTTTCAATTCTAAGCAATAAGAATAATTTATGGCCAAATATACTTTCTAAAACTTAAAACTCTGAGTGTCCATGATATAAAAATAAGGTAGGTATTACTTTGATAGTAATACATAAACTTAGGTCATTAAATATCAAACAAAACCTGGGCTTTATGAAATCAACTTCCAATTTAAGATTCTAAATAAATGCCAAAGTTGACACTATCAACTTTATTATACATAAATTCTTATTCAAATAATAACCTTGACTATAGGAATCATATTGAGATTCCTATTTGTTAATTTACAATTTTTTCAATTTTAAGTGAGAATGAAGGTCTGATTAAAAAAAAAACCTCACAACAAATGGTTGCAATAAAAACCTAATAAGACTGTTGGTCATAGAATGGTGACTACTTGTAGTAATACTATGGTGATCTAGGAATATGACAACACTGACCTGCACCCCAGGTGTTTTGACAAACACAATACCAGGTGGTGGCCCCAAGCTAGACAAGTTAGGCGGTGGAATTGACATGTTGGCTGTGATATTTGACTGTGTATGGCATGCACTCACTGGAACTACATTTATATGTTCTTGTGGTTCAGGAAATTGTATCCTCTGATCTTCCATTTTTAATTTATCTAATATTTCACCAAAATGTGACTTTTGATCAAATGTAAACGCTGGATGATGTAACGCCATCGTATACAGAAGAAGAATTTCTTCCAGGAGATCACCGTACAAGCCTTTCAATAAGCCACTCTGCTCCAAACTGACCATGGCATTGTACAATGTGGTAGCACACGCGAAATTACACGAGCGTAACAACGACACATACAAGGCCATTTTCCGTCGCGTCCTGGGGTCTGTGTTAGCGCCACCGATATCCGCAGCCAGGTCTGTAGGGTTGTTGGCTCTTAGTTCGGCACCACGCAACTCCTGAAAGTCCCGCTTACCTAGCTCCTCTAGGTATGTGCCAATGAAACGCAGTTCAAATGGCAAACACATATTTAATAACGTACACATTGCGTCTATGCGTTTATAGCTTTCCAATTCTTTAAACCATGATACCACGTCCTCTTTGCAAACCATTTCCAGAACACATTGAAATTTTATGTAAAGAATCAACCGGTCCCCTTGCAGCCGAAGCGCGTCCGTTGCTTATATTTTTTGGCACACGCAATTATCGCGACAATGTGATGGTTGTAATCCAAGAATTTTCGATTGTAACATTAGTAATTATAAGCTTTTTATCCGTATTTTACAAGTACATTATATTGGTTAAGCAACTACGGGCAATGCTAGTAGTTTTGTCTCGTCTATAGTTTATGGAATAGGCAAACCAGAGACAAAAGCATGCTTATAGACAAAGGTGCTACGTACAAAATAAAGGAAAAGGATAAAAAAACAACTTTAAATCCAAGGAGATAAAGTCGTATCTGAAGCTGATTTTATAATATATGTGACAGTTGCGGAGATGCCTTTTCGTCTTTCCGTTTATGGAAAAGTTGTTTCTGAAAAGAGCAAATATTGCACCATCAAAAAAAGAATGTTTTCGTATTTTGTGTCCCACTAAGACTTTTTACATTCTGTGTACTATTTCTTACTCGACCAAAATTTTGTTCTCATGCTGCTCAAAAGCAAACTAAACAAAGCGAGATGCCGCAATCAATAAAATCAAATATTATAAGATTAAGACGCTCCCTCACCGGGAGCAATCCGGGAGTTATGTTTCAGAATCATCGTCAGGAGACCACACACGACAGCTATAATGTATACTTTTACATCTTCGAATATCTATGGAAAGATGCAATGAGATGTGTCGTGTTATAATGTACATCTTTACATTATAGCTGCGGTGTGTGAAGCCCTTTAAGTCTCAAATTATGGTGAACGCACATTGAGGCGCACCGCAGTCTCCGCAGTCCCCGCATTTCGAATTCTTTGTATGAAATTCTATGAAACCTCGCACACTGAGCCGCACCGCAGTCTCCGCAGTCGCCGCACGCATTTGAGACGACCGAATTCCCCAGCCGCAGCTGATGACGTCACCAACGTCGGCCCGCACGCAGCGGACGCTGCGGGTAGCGCGGTGCGGATGACGTCATCCGCATTTTTTGTCTGCCTCGTCGTCTGTAACTTTTATTGGAATTTCATAATCTTTGCAGTATTTTTCTTCAATTCTTAAAAACTACAGCTTATGTATCAATAAAAGTTCTCCTGACAATTAAATGAAGTAAAAATAATATACTTCGTAACGTTTCAATAGCTTTGTTTAAGTGATAGCATTTTAATAACTGTAAGTAAATTCTACTAAACAACTAGAAAAAAGCCCCAGCCACTAAAAGCAATATTACGCTACTAAAAGAGGAGTCAAAACCAACAATTTTAATTAGTGAAAAATCCACTAAGTTGGCAACACTACAAAATGCGTGCGGCGACTGCGGAGACTGCGGTGCGGCTAAGTGTGCGAGGCCATTAACAAAATGCGATGAGTGCGGGTACTGCGGAGACTGCGTGCGGCTCAATGTGCGTTCACCTTTACTATTTTCCACCTACGAGAAGTGACATTTAACACGGGGACACGCTGCAGTAGCGCCAGTGGCGAATTCATAGGGCTTGTCTTCAATACGATTACGAGAATGTCATCTCTCATGTAGAGCTACATGAGAGATGACATTCTCGTAACGGGGATGGCAACTCAAAGCTAATCGTAGATGGCGCTGCGATAGTTGATCCCCACGTCTACCTTGTACAAAAAACAAACAAGATTATTTGTTATAAAAATTGAGTATAAATACAAAACAAATATGGAAAATTATTCGTCCATTGCATGGACGAATAATTTTCTTAATTCTTCTTTTAGTACATATATACTAAAAGAAGAATTAAGACGCCGCGGTACATCTACAAGAGGAAAAAAGTGATTTAATTGAGTGGTAATACATTTGATTTTATCGTAATAAATCCACAATGGGGATGGCAACTCAAAGCTAATCGTAGATGGCGCTGCGATAGTTGGTCCCCATGTCTACCTTGTACAAAAAAACAAACAAGATTATTTGTTATAAAAATTGAGTATAAATACAAAACAAATATGGAAAATTATTCGTCCATGCAAGTACTATATACTAAAAGAAGAATTAAGACGCCGCGGCGCATCTACAAGAGGAAAAAAGTGATTTAATTGAGTGGTTATACATTTGATTTTACCGTAATAAATCCACAATTACTTGTAGTTGAGGTTTCAATTTTTGAGTTTAGGTATGTTTTACCTGTCCTCTCCTTTATCAAGAATATAATGCTGGTTTTGACTTTCTATTTTGATAAAATATCATAATGTTTTAAGTCAGTAATTTTAACCTTTTTTTTCTATTTAGATTCGAGAAATATCACAATATATTTAATTTCTTAACACTACAAATATTACAAAACTCGTTCCAGGTGATAATTCTTCGATTTTCGAGCGATGCAATACTGGTACATAACCTCCAAAAGAAAAGTAGATATTATTTTGAAAAGTGTATTCCATCATTTTTACAGCTTATTACACAACATCTAGTCATTTTACATCAATAAATGGTTTTTTTTCTGAAAATTCCTTTGATTTTACAGTTCATTGGGGACCAAACTGTCATTTTCACTTTGACACTTGCCTTCCCCATTACTTGTAGTTGAGGTTTCAATTTTTGAGTATAGGTATGTTTTACCTGTCCTCTCCTATAACAATAATATAATGCTGCTTCTGACTTTCTGTTTTGATAAAATATCATAATGTTTTAAGTCAGTAATTTTAACAATTTTTTTCTATTTAGATTCGAGAAATAACACAATATATTTAATTTCTTAACACCACAACTATTACAAAACTCGTTCCAGGTGATAATTCTTGCGCTAGACGAACCATTTCATGAATAATATAGAGCGATGCAATACTGGTACTAAACCTCCAAAAGAAAAGTAGATATTATTTTGAAAAGTTTTGCAAAGTATTCGATTGTTTGGTTATGGTATAAACTCAACTAACGGCCTGTCTCGGCTTCGCAAGGGTGAATATTTGTTTATTTTATAGCTTTTCCTTAGTGATAATACAATTTTTGTTCTCACAGCAGTCACAGCAGCTACCCATTATTTCTTGATAGTGTGAATTGTCGGAAATTTGTATGTTCCATCATTTTTACAGCTTATTACACAACATCGAGTCATTTTACATCAATAAATCGTTTTTTTTTCTGAAAATTCCTTTGATTTGACAGTTCTTTGGGGACCAAACTGTCACTTGTCACTTTGACACTTGCCTTCCCCACTAGAATACTATCCGGGTATGTATCCGAACAGCTTTTACTTCCTAATACGTGTTCCATACCTAGTATTTTTACTTTATTAAACTTATAGAGTACAAGAGAAAGAGAGATATGTTTGCAAGATGCAGGCAGAAATAGCAATAGTGTGTTTTTCTAAATACTGAAGATATTGTTATAGTAGCTCTGTAACGCTTTATAGTTACTCGGCATTTTTTGACAAAAGGATCGAAAAATATTACAATCTTACTTTACTCTGTGATTACAATCACTGATTTTGTTAAGAAAATTGTGTATATTTTGAAAATTATTACAGAGCATATAAAATGGCCCCTTCAGAAGATGTTGAAATGAAAAATGTGGAAAGTCCTGCAGCAGCTAGTGATGTAGAAACGCCTGAAGTAAAGAAAGATGCAGATGTGCTCGCTGTTCAAGATTTGAGGGAGCACGTAAGACAAATAGATAAAGCTGTAACTTCCAAGGAGCCGAGGTTTGCTATGCGAGTTTTGAGATCTCTTCCTAGTACCAGAAGGAAGTTAAATGGCAACGTCTTACGTGCCATTTTCAACCAACTCTATCCGTCAAGTGCTGAAAAGGAAGGATTGCTTGCTTTTGTGGAGAACCCTCTGCCTGGCGCTGTCGACATCGAATCACCTCGCTCTCGCAGCGCCCCCAAGCAACCTGTTCCAGAAGTGGACGTTTATTTGCACCTGCTGGTACTGCTGCGTCTCCTGGACACCAACAGGTTGGAGGAAGCTACCGAGTGCTCGCAGCAGCTGATGAACAAGGTTCTGGCACAAAACCGAAGAACCCTTGACTTGATTGCCGCTAAATGCTACTTTTACCATTCAAGAGTGTTTGAACTAACCAATAAATTAGACCTTATTAGAGGACTACTTCATGCAAGACTTCGTACTTCCACTCTACGTAATGACTATGAAGGTCAAGCAGTGCTCATAAACTGTCTTCTGCGTAACTATTTGCATTATTCTTTATATGATCAAGCTGATAAACTAGTCAGCAAATCAGTTTTCCCTGAAAATGCTAGTAACAATGAGTGGGCAAGATTTTTGTATTACCTTGGCAGAATCAAGGCTGCTCGTCTTGAATACAGTGATGCTCATAAGCATTTGGTGCAAGCATTGAGAAAGGCTCCCCAGACTGCTGCTGTTGGTTTCCGCCAAACTGTCCAGAAGTTGGCTATTGTGGTTGAGTTACTGTTGGGAGATATTCCTGAGAGAGCTATATTTAGACAAGCTCCACTACGTAAAGCTTTGGCACCTTATTTCCAGCTCACCCAAGCAGTGAGACTTGGCAACTTGCAGAGATTTGGGGAAGTCCTTGAGAATTTTGGCCCTCAGTTCCGCAGTGATCATACTTTTACATTAATTCTTCGCCTCAGACAGAATGTTATCAAAACTGCCATACGCTCTATTGGACTTTCATACTCCCGTATCTCTCCTAAAGACATTGCTAGAAAACTAGGCCTAGACTCGGCTGAAGATGCAGAATTTATTGTGGCTAAAGCTATCCGAGATGGAGTTATAGAGGCTACCCTTGATCCTGAAAAGGGATACATGAGTAACAAGGAGAGTTCTGATATATATTGCACCCGAGAACCACAGTTGGCTTTCCACCAACGTATTTCATTTTGTTTGGACTTGCACAACCAGAGTGTTAAGGCTATGAGGTACCCACCAAAGTCATATGGCAAGGAGCTAGAGAGTGCCGAAGAGAGACGTGAGAGAGAACAACAGGATTTAGAGCTGGCTAAGGAGATGGCAGAAGAAGATGATGATGGCTTCCCTTAAACCTCATATTATGTAATTGCTTATTTTGATGCATTAGATGTATAATTGTGCATTAACTCAATATAATAAAACATAACAGTATGTTTTTGTTAATATTATTTTTAATAGATTTAGTAATGGCCCAGTTATTTTGCCACAAATGGCAACTTTAGATAGACACAAAATTGATTTCCATGCACACCATAAATGATATTTTTATTTGTGGATGTGTTGGCGATTGGCGTCGTCTGTACGGTTAGGTACTATAAGCCTCTGTTCAGACACGGCGGGAACCGCGCGTTTCCCGCGCGGGAATCGCGCGGTTATGTCTGAACGATTACTTAATAACTCATACAAATAAGACTTAGGGCTCATTTACACGACGCCGCCGCCGCGCCGCCGCCGCGCCGCTACCGCGCCTCTAGGCTGTGTACACGGTCGCTACCGCGCCGCCGCCGCGCCGCCGCCGCGCCGCCACCGCGCCGCCACCGCGCCGCCGCCGCGCCGCTGCCGCGCTGGCACCGCGAATCCAATTCGATAGTGTTTTATTTATCTGAAAAAGGAGGTTTCTCATTTCGGCCATAATGTTTTTTTTAATGTTTATTCGCGGATTACTTCTTTGTTCATGAACCGGTTTTGATGATTCTTTTTTTGTTGGAAATCAGATATTTCTTACTATTTAGCTCCACTCGATTTCTCTGGTCTTCCATCATCAAACCCTAATCTCCATATCATGGAACCGCCTTTGAAATACCTTCTTTCCAATAAAAAAAGAATCATCAAAACCGATTCATAAACGAAGAAGTTATCCTTGAATTATCAAAAAAAAAAACATTATATGGCCGCAATGAGACATCTCCTTTGTTAGATAAATAAAACACTAGCGAATGGCATCGCGGTGCCAGCGCGGCGGCGGCGCGGCGGCGGCGCGGCGGCGGCGCGGTGGCGGCGCGGTGGCGGCGCGGCGGCGGCGCGGCGGCGGCGCGGTAGCGACCGTGTACACAGCCTAGAGGCACGGTAGCGGCGCGGCGGCGGCGCGGCGGCGGCGTCGTGTACATGAGCGCTCATGCGATTTCCATGCGATTCTGAAATCGCGCGGTTCCCGCCGTGTCTGAACAGGCTCTAAGCGCCTGTTCAGACACGGCGGGAACCGCGCGATTCCCGCGCGGGAATCGCGCGGTTATGTCTGAACGATTACTTATGAGTTCATACAAATAAGGCTCAGGCGATTTTCATGCGATTCTGAAATCGCGCGGTTCCCGCCGTGTCTGAACAGAGGCTAATTGTTACTAAGTAGCAAAGCTTCGAAATAAAATTCCTAACAATGTCGCTAGATGGCGCTAGTTACATGAAAAACATTGAAACCAACAAACGACAAATAACATAAGGGAACAGCATTTTCGTTGCATGAAATATTATGACTAATATTATACTTTCTCGGGGTGCTGATTTCAGATCTAGAAGTCAGATTGTTTGTATCAGCTTTAGTTTTGGAGATATCATTAAAACGCGTTTTTAAGAAAAATCTATTTTTTATGAAGAAAACTCTTAGAAAATCAACCACAACTTATTTAAAAAAAATCTTTTACAAGATTTTCTTGCTTGACTTGGTTCACGAGGGTTGTTTTTGAAGCTCCAGCTATAATCCGCAATCTTGGAGCATTCCAGTGACCCTGAAAACGTGCCTCCATAGTCCGAATGTCTTCGATGGAACCGTTCCTCTTGTTTTTCACTCAATTGACCATGATTTTCAAGGAAACGGTCTAAATGGCTTTGGAGCAAGTGTACCTTGATGCTCATATCACAAACAAGCTGCTAGAAGTGTGACAACATCAGTTAATTATGCTCCACATAGCTACAACTTATTTGTTTCCCAACAATTTTTTTGTTATTTTTCCCAAAGGCTCTTCGATGCTTTTATAGAAAGACCAAGGGTCCTGAATTATGCACTGGGGTCTTCCTGATTAAGGGGCTGGGGGTCAGCAGAAGTATCTGGGTTAAAATCGTTGTACCACTATCATAACTTGAAGAAGAGCTTTTTTTTCTTCTAAAACGGGATTATATTGTATAGATGAAGAAGCTTGGGAAACTGGAGCATTGACGGAGTACAAGGCTGGTCGAGTAACAGTTAACAAATTAGGATAAAACCGTTTCGGACGGTTTCTTTTGTAAATCCTGTATAAATCAACCACACCAGAATAGCAATCATCTTGATGATTGGAAAGTTAATACCACATCATTGGTGTTTGATACACATAATGGGGTCTTTTCCTATTCCCCCATAATCTGAAAGACTCCACACATCTTTTACTTGCCCAAGGAGAAACCTAGTACTTGTCACGGATGTCCAAAGGGAATCCAAAGTAATAAAAAAACACCTGTTTTATGAAATCCGACACAGTTAGTCCACGATTTTTTAATGTATATTCACCACAGATGTTACAAAAGTAGTTGGGATCGTTTTACAGATCTTTGTCGACTTGGAAATTGTTAAACAAAAAAATGTTTTAAAGAACAGCTCGCTAGATTTGAAATTTAAATGTGACTAGTTCTAAAATATGACTGATAGCTGTATCTCAAAAACTAGAGCTGCTAGAAAAAAACTGAAAGTAGATTTGAAATCAGAGACCCCCAATTAGTAAAAAACAGGCATAAAATTACATGCAACAAAAAAAAAGGTTTATTTTGTTCCCTTGTGTAATTATTGATTACAAACCAATAAAATCGTAATACCTAATAAGGTGTCTTAGTGTCTATACTGGTTGTATCCAGAGATCTATTATGAACTACGTAACGTACAAACCGTGGAGTACCTTGTCAGGGGCACCTTTCTAGGTCCGTATATAGTCAACTGCGTATCAGCCGAAGAAGCTGGAGATCGAAGTTGTGAGATAGGTACTTGTGAGTACTGGCCATATGTAGGTACCAGCTGACACAGCATATCGTTTACTGTGATTTACGTTGTTACCTTAGCGACCTAAATAACTGTTGTGTCAAATAAAAAATGTAGAAGCATTCACGTATATTTTCAATTATATAAATCCCTCACAAATTGGTAGCAGAGCGTGGTTATATATTTTGAAAAATGGCATCTACTACGAGTTATCGTAATATAGAACCTTTAACAAAATCAAACTATGATACATGGTGTTTGCAAGCACAAGCGGTCCTGATCAAAAATGACTATTGGGATATCGTAAGTGGCGATAAAATATTACCACCAGCTACGGATGCGGCGGCGAGATCGGCGTTCAACAAAGAGGACTTGAAGGCAAGGGCTGAAATCCTACTTTTATTGTCACCGTCTGAATTAAAACAAATTAAAGGCTGCGCGACATCTAAAGCCGTATGGGACAAGTTAAAAGCTACATACCAAAGTACTGGGCCTGCAAGGAAAGCTACATTATTAAAACAGTTGGTTCTAAAGCGAATGACCACAGGAGAAGATATACATGACCATATAAATAACTTCATGGATATCGTGGAGAAACTCGCCGATATGGAGATAAAGGTACCTCCAGAACTGCTTAGCATAATGCTTCTCTACAGTTTGCCAGCAAATTTTGAAAACTTCAGAATAGCTATTGAATCTCGAGACACCCTCCCTAATCCGGAAGACCTGAGAGTTAAGATTCTGGAAGAATACCAGGCAAGGAGTGGAAGTGAACAGCCAGAAAGTTCAGAAGCATATCACATCAAGAAAAACAGGAAGATGTTATATTGCAAGAGCTGTAAAAAGAAAGGCCACACTATCGAGACATGTTGGGGCAAGAAGAAAAACTCAAATGAAAAAGGAAACGTAAGCAAATATGGTAATAACGTTTGTCTGAGCACTGCAGATTCAGATACCGATAAAAACGTCTGGTGTTTAGATAGCGGCTGCTCATCACACGTATGCGGTAATAAAGCAATGTTTTCTACAATGACCCCTGAAAATGGCACCTTAAAGTTGGCATCAGATAAATGTACTAGTTCAATTCAAGGTAAAGGAAGAGTTACTGTCAGTACCAATAAACATGGCTATGATTTCAACGACACCCTGTATGTTCCCGATATTTCAGTAAACCTTTTATCCGTCGCCAAGATTACGGACAAAGGACATAAGGTTGTTTTTGAAAAAGAGAAAGCCTACGTCGTACAAAAAACCGGCGAAAAGACATTAACTGCTTGGAAGAGAAATGGGCTCTACTACTTTGATTCCATGCATAAAGAAACTTCAAATTTCACACAAAAAACAAACAGTGACATTATGGAATGGCATCGCAAACTCGGCCACATAAACGAAAAAGATTTAAAGAATATGGCTAAAGATAACCTTATGTATGGTTTAAAATTCAAAGACGAAGACATGGGCACATGCGAAACCTGCATTAAAGGCAAATTGTCCAGGCTGCCGTTTATAAGACATAATGATCTATATACAACCGACAACCTGGAAATAATCCATAGCGACGTTTGTGGACCTTTTGAATGCGATTCACTGGGAGGATCAAAGTATTATGTTAGTTTCATAGACGACTATAGTCGCTATTGTCACATCTATTTTATTAAAAGAAAGAGTGACGTACTCGGCGTTTTCAAACAATACAAAAATGAAGTTGAGACGTTCCATAATAAGAAAATAAAGAACCTGCAGACCGACAATGGCACTGAATACCGCAACAAAGAATTTGATAACTTTCTCAAATCGCATGGCATCCAAAGAAGGTTGACCACTGTATACACCCCTCAACAAAATGGGATTAGCGAGAGGAAGAACAGATCATTGCTAGACAAAGCCAGATGTCTGTTAATCGAGGCCAAGGCACCTAAAAAGCTCTGGGCGGAAGCGGTAGCAACTGCAAACTACCTCATAAATCGTAGTCCTTCCAAAGCACTAAATGGTGAAACTCCATTCAAGAAATGGCTAGGCCGAATACCATGCGCACATCATCTCCACGTGTACGGCAGAAAGACTTTCGTTTTGAAAAAGAACAAACGAGGCAAGCTGACCCAAAAAGCCAAAGAAGGCGTATTCATGGGATACTCGATGACCTCAAAAGCTTACAGAGTGTACATACCGGAAGACGATGATGTAGTAATCAGCAGGGACATAAAAGTCATAGATAAGATGTACTACGAAGAAGAAAGTCAGAACTATGATAAAATTATTAAGGAAACGGAATTAATTAAAGAGTCTCGGCAACCTGAAATTGAAATCGAAATCGCTGAAAACAGAAATAATACATTACCGGGTTTCAATGAGCGGGAGGATGAAGTCTCTTCGGAAGAGGAGGTCGAATCTTATGATGATGCATCGGATGTTGTTGAAATGCCTGAGAATGGGAGGCCGCAAAGAGAGAGGCGCCCACCAGCGTGGACCAGGGATTTTATACTGGACCAGACTGAAGAAAGTCACCTACTCTCGGAGATATCCTATATATCCGATGAGAATGAAGATGATGAATACTGGCATGATGCTATTAAATCCGAAATTAGAGCACACGTTAAAAATGGAACCTGGAAAATAGAAAAGAAAGACAAAAACATGAAAGAAGTGGACTACAAGATGGTTCTTAGAAATAAAATAGGACCTGACAACAGTATCACAAAGAAAGCCAGACTTGTAGCACGAGGTTTTACTCAACGACCAGGCGTTGACTACAACGAAACATATGCTCCTGTAGCTAAACTTAGTTCAATAAGATCTGTTGTTGGAATAGCTATGGAAGAAGGCTTAAAATTGAACCAGATGGACGTTACAACGGCGTACCTTAATGGAGAATTAGAGGAAAAAATAACTATGAAGTATCCTGACTATTTAGAAGAATACCTGACGGAAATCGTGGTTGAAGAAAGTAAATCTGAAGATTTAACTTTGTACAACAAAACGATGAGAATGCTAAAAGACATTAAAAGCAATCCTAAAGAAAAAGTTTGTCATCTCATAAAAGCCTTGTACGGACTCAAACAGGCAGGGAGGCAATGGTATAAGAAACTCGACACAGAACTAAAAAAAATTGGTTTTAAAGCATCGGAAGCTGACCCTTGTTTATACTTACTAGAGAAAAGAGGAGTTAAGGTCATAATAATTATTTATGTCGACGATTTATTAATTGCCTATTCGTGTCCTAAAAAGCTAAAAGAAATAAAAGACTTATTGAATACGAAATTTGAGTTAAAAGACTTGGGTACACCTAAACGGCTAATAGGGATAGATGTCACCTATAAGGGAGATGAAATCAAACTGAGCCAGGAGAAACTCATAGAAGACACTCTAAAAAAATTCAAAATGGAAGATTGCAAAGCCACGTCTACGCCCATAGAACCAGGTCTAAAACTAGAAAAAGGAGGAAGAGATGAACGGAACAATCTGCCCTACAAAAATTTGATTGGCACACTCATGTACTTGGCAGTAGCAACTCGCCCGGATATAATGTTTGCCATAAGTTATCTCTCCCAATTCAACGATTGTTACGGAGACGAACACTACAAGTGCGCAAAAAGAGTGCTGCGATACTTGAAAGGAACAAAAAGCGTTGGTCTAACATTCCGAAAAACTCAACAAGAGTTAGAAGGTATGGCTGACGCTGATTGGGGCGCATGCAAGCTCGACCGCAAATCTTTTTCGGGCTATTGTTTTAAATTCGCTGGAACGGCTATAAGCTGGATGTCGAAAAAGCAAAAGTGTGTGGCGCTATCGACTGCCGAAGCGGAATATGTCGCCCTGACTGAAGCTGCGAAAGAGGCTATTCACCTGAAGAGTCTGTTCAAAGACCTTGGAGCCAGCTATGAAAGCATAGTCATATTAAATGACAACCAAGCTGCTCTCAAGTTGAGTCAGAACTCAATGGTCACTTCAAAGTCTAAACACATTGACCTAAAAATGCACTTTATTCGAAACTGCATAATGGATGGAGCAATAAAGGTCAGGTATTTGCGAACCGAAGATATGGAGGCGGATATCTTAACCAAAGCCCTAGCCGGTCCGCGCCTATTGAAATTGCGAAGCGGCTTAGGAGTTTGCTGAACTCCTGATGATCACGACAATGCTGTGAAGAGGAGTGTGAGTACTGGCCATATGTAGGTACCAGCTGACACAGCATATCGTTTACTGTGATTTACGTTGTTACCTTAGCGACCTAAATAACTGTTGTGTCAAATAAAAAATGTAGAAGCATTCACGTATATTTTCAATTATATAAATCCCTCACAGTACTGACTCCAGCTCGGCCACCAACACACCCGCTTTTATTATTATTAGAACCATAAATATATTTTATTATTAGAACCAGTGACCGACAAATTCTGAGATTTGGCGATAAATTTCGACTAAGTAAGTAAAGTAAGTAATAAGCGATAAAATTAAAATATTCCCTGATGGGGCTAAAGGGGCAATTACATTGTCCTGAATTCAGGATCCGATATTCAATATACGATTTAGGATAAGGTCGTAAAAGCTCGGAGTAACATGTACTAAATCATGTCCTAATTAGGATAGTACTCATCCTAAATGCGATTACACTTTCCTGAACTCGGACGTCCTGAATTTCGGATCGTGAATGAGGGATTTTCTTTTTATGTTTTCCCTTGTCAATGGATAGATGGCGCTAAACTTGATATGTTACTGTAATGAACGAACGTCACGTCATTTTTTTATTTTTTTCACTTGGATGTAATTTTGAGATCGTAAAACAAAAAGAACATGTCATGTCATTGTCAGTCACATCACATATTCACATCACACAAATGGCATTTTGAAAATAAATAACAACAAGGAAAAAGAAAAAAAAAAAGGTTGCACTCCAGGAGTGCCGGTAGAAGTGAAAACTTTTTTGTTACTATGTTTTATTTTTAATTTGAATGACGTCTTACTCATTTTCGATCAGGGTCACGTGACCCTGACGCGAGTTTTGGTCACGTGACCCTGACGCGAGTTTTAAATTTTTTACCCATTACAGAAAAAGTGTACAACGCCGCTAAAGAAGTTTTCACTTCAAAAATATTCATTTACCAGTCTTTTTAATTTATGAGTTTTCCACGCCAGAAAGAAAATGTCCCAAGAGAAAAAGAAGAGAAGTCTGTGCCTCGTGGATTTGTGCAAAACTGAAGGCATACATCTTTTTCCTAGAGTAACACCGTCAGTTCAAAAGTCCTTGGAAACTACTTTCTTTTTTTAATTTCCAAAAAGAAAACCTCTCATTCAGGACAATGTTATTGCCCCTTTAGCCAGAGTCAGTGACACACAGCTGAGACTTATGGGCCTTGATCACACCCATCGAACAAACGGGAGAGGCAAATGAGGCAATCAAAGAGATTTAAAAGAACCTAAAAGAGGCAATGCTCTCGTTGAGTAGGTATTTGTATGAACAGGGTAGAACACTAGGCGATATGTTCATACATACTCGGCCGGGAACACTGCTGAGGCCCGAATGCTCAGTACCTATTGCTCAGTACGTAGGATCAAAATACAATAAGTAATATTTAAATTGGTTATCAATAGAAAAATGGACAAAAGAAAAGGTCATAATAAAAGTATCGTTTCTGAACACGTAGTAACTGTTTCCTAGCAACGTAAGACGTTAGCAGCTGCATTGATCAAATTCGATTAAATGGACGAAACCAATCAAACTTTGTAGCAATTAATAAAGGGTTTTGCGGTATAACTGAAGGATCAGTCAGAAGGTATCAAAATGGAGTTTACACCAGGGCAAATGCAAAATCTAGTCGATCTATTGAGGCCTCCCGAGCCAGAAGTTCTACAAGGAGATGATTTGCCGTCTTCAGGTATCTAAACCACTATAGTTTCACCTGCTTCATTTTACTGTTGTGATATTTCGTTGTATAGATACGAGATCATGTTATTTTTCAATTAAGCTGGATTGATACTAAATATCTCTATCCTTTTTCGTGGATGCGTCACCAAACATTTAAACATGTATTTAAGCAAACAGCCATGAGCCAGTCCTTTTTTTTTGGCGCTCCGGCGCGATCTCAGGGCAGTATGGAGCGGACGACTGTTGCAACCGAGGTCCGGCCACGCCGCAATCATGGTTGTAAGTCCCCTAGATAGGCGTCACGGCGTCCTAACCTTTCGCCTGACGCAGGTCCTCACCGGACACGGATGATTCGGGAGGTGCCTGTGTCTGATGAGGAAGTAGGAAGCCATGAGCCAGACCTAGAGAAACTATCTCAAAGTGATACAAATAGGAGGTCTCGAGAATCGAACCCTTGACACGCAACTCTACTCCAGTATCTTTAGCTTCGTCCAATAAAAATAAGTAGTTAGGTAGTCACCCATCTAGGTAGCAGCGGAGTTGAAACGTTTTGGTTTATGTTATACTGAAGTATTTATTTATTTAGAGGTGTTTATTCAAACACCTTTAACATAATCTGCTTGGAGTATACGCCACAATAATGGCGCTTTTTTATTTACCGGTCCGCTCACTACCTTGCCGCTGTGAGCGGAGACTGAGTGCCTGAGTGGGGCGGCGAGCGATGCGAGTAAGATCAAACGTTTATGAAATGTTTGAAACACGTCGCGAGACGCCATCAGTGGAGAAATCACGTGTTTGCTAATTAATTAATGTCTTATTTCTGCCGCCTGCTGCACCGCACACCGGTTAGACCAAAGTCATGGACAAGCCGTTAGGCATAGACTCAATAAAATACTTACTCCAAAATATATTTTCGACTTTTTTCTAGTTTTTGATATAAGTTCAACGAGAGGTAAAATTCTACCTCCCGATAATACGAACACTCCGAAAACTATCGAAGAATATGAGGAGCAAGAGGCAAAGGAAATAGAGAACTTAGGAAAGTCTGGCACAGGGTTAGGAGGGCTGAAGACTCCTGAGTATACCATGAACTATCAACAGTCGGTCTCCGCTGAAGATGTCTATCTTCAGGTGAGTCATCTAAAGTTGTATGTCGCAATAATTTGCCTTGGGTCACGACCCACGGATAGGTAATAAATTCCCGTGAGATTGGTGTAATACTCATAATCATTGCACTAGGCGAATAAATCCGAATAATTCAGTACTGGAAAAGTGTTATTGAATACTTTCAACCAGAATCACCACCTTTCGGATCCAATAGGTACCTACTGATACATTTTATACAGCGCTAAATACACCCAGTTTAGATATACCTATCTACTACTAATTTTTGAACCGTAAAAAATAGCACCGTAAGTTGACCGTAAGTATTCTTTGAGGTAAAAGATTGCAAACTGACCTCCTCTGTGCTCCCTAAGTTATTCAGTTTGATTCAGACTTGCCACACACCCTGGGATAACTTTAATTGTATACTTAATTGTAATCAATGTATTTTTAAAAGAAGTTACACTGCTTTACTCACTGATTACACAGGTGGCAGAATATAAGAGAACGACCTGCTGCGTAATAAGGCCCGGTAATAATACATACGCTGCATAAAAATAGTCAATTTAAACTGTTTAAAGCAAGCAAAAAACGGCAATTCACTATTTTAGAAGCAGTCGAACAAAAACGTTATTAATATATTTATTTGCTTTAGTATTTTATGTCTTTACTTACATACTCGTACAGCACTTGAGAAAATACCTTAAAATAAAACCAAAACTGAATCGACGCAACATTTTTTTTTACAGATTGGCCCAAAAACTCCAGGATCTGCTAGTTGCGAGAACCTTATAGTTCGAGTAAAGATGCCAGGAGATAAAAAAGAAAATGTGGATTTAGTGGTCGACACCTCCAACGTTACGGTGACATCTTCACAATATTCCTTGAAACTGCCTCTTCCTCATGAGGTCAACCCTGATCGATCCAAGGCTAACTGGGATGGAGACACGGAGACATTAGTTTTAACTCTTAAGTTAGATAGAGAACTGGATTTTGTTAATTTTTGAAGCCATTCTTCTTGTACCTACCTACAATTGATAACGTTGAATCATGACATGACCCATTTTGACAAGAATCCTTTAAATTGACAAAGATCAAAGTCGTTACCATGGATATGTATATTTACGCGAATATGAACCCAATTGTATTTGAACATCTGTAAGAATATAAGCATTAGTGACCGACCGAAATTTCGGTTTCGGTTTCGGCCGGTTTCGGCCAAAATATCAAGTTTCGGCATTAGTTTCGGTTTCGGCCAAAATATAGCCGAAACTTTCGGCCCCGCCGAAACTCAAGTGTTCCTGCATTTTCGTGCGTCGTTCGGTAAAATTCGTAGCTAACACGTACTTGCTCGCCGGCGCGGCGGGGCCCCGGCTCAGTTTGCCACCGTCCGTTTATTCATGAGACGAGGTTATGTTTTTGAGTTTACTGCCAAGAGTACCTAAGTCTTGTATATTCATGTCATAATAAAAAATATTTGTTACGTACGTTAATGATTAAAAACTTATCAATCGTCAAGGCGATTAGAATTAGGATTCGAAACATAATTAAGTTAACGGTCTCTTTTTTGAAATAATGCAATTTTTTTAGTCTAATGTCTCAGTTATTTTGTATTGCTAAATTAATATAGTGCGATTGTTGAGACTTCAAATCTAGTAAAACATTGGAAACAATGATTTTTTTATAATTTAGAATAGATTATGGACTCAGTAGAAGTTAAATAACATAGAAAAATAGCAATTCTTAAGATCGTCTATCTATCCATATGTTTGTTGTATTTCATTATTACCCAGAATTTGATCCTTACTATTAACACTATCAAATGGTGTAATAATACAGGTTGTGATTTTTTTTTTCAAAATTAGCGGGTTCGATTTTTGGCCACGGTTATTGATTTTTCTAAAATCCAATGATACAGTTTTAGTTTTCGGCAAAATCGGTCTCGAGACTCTATTCAACGTTTTTCGATACCTATTCCTCATGGTTAAAAATATAGCCGACCACGCCCAGTTGAAAAATTCGCTCTGTGTATTTGACACTTTTTCTTGTGTCAATAAATGTAAAAAACAAACAAAAAAAAAAAGAAAAAAATCGAAATGTTAAGTTTTAAAAAGTTTCGGTTTCGGTTTCGGTTTCGGCCGAAACTGAGAGCAAGGCCGAAGGTTCGGTTTCGGTTTCGGTTTCGGCTGAAAAATCAGTTTCGGTCGGACACTAATAAGCATATTTATGGTGGGTCATGATTCAACTTTGTCGATTGTACAGTACACACGGCTGCATTGCTGCACATTAAGTTATACAAAATCTCGCTTTATATGATTTTTCCGCACTTTCAACAGTCAGCTTATACTGGATTTTACAGCTGTATGTGTACCTATTTTTTTGAAGTGAAAACTTCTTTAGCGGCGTTGTACACTTTTTCTGTAATGGGTAAAAAATTTAAAACTCGCGTCAGGGTCACGTGACCAAAACTCGCGTCAGGGTCACGTGACCCTGATCGAAAATGAGTAAGACGTCATTCAAATTAAAAATAAAACATAGTAACAAAAAAGTTTTCACTTCTACCGGCACTCCTGGAGTGCAACCTTTTTTTATATTAATTTATATTTAAACTAGGTCTGTGTTTGTTTATGATTACGTTTACGCTTAATTTGCGGTTGTTCGATCTATCACTGAGTTTGCAAGTAAATTTACGTTCATTGTATTAATTTTATTTTCAACACATTTGCTCGAAAAATGCATTTACGAAGCCTGTAAACATTGTTCGAAAGTTAAAAATTACGTACCATACCACGTGATACCACGGAGCGTGCGGTAAAATAGGTACTCTCACCTAAGTACCTACTTTACCGCACGCTCCGTTGTATAGCACCGTGCGTTTTCTTTACGGTTTTTTTTTTAATTTCCATTAAAAAAAAGAATTCCACCAAAGAGTTTCATATTATGAGAATAAACAGCCTGACTGATCGAACCTCCTTGGAAGCGCTTTTGCTCAATACGTTTTCTCATTTTAATACTTATGAGTAAATGAGACGAAAGATGTAGTTCTAATTTCCACCACGTGCATGTGGCGCCATTTGCAAATTCACGCCATTTTCATATCAGGAACTTCAAAAATTGATGCGACTTTTCTACTGTTAAATAAAGTTTTTTTATTTACTTATTGTACTGTTTTCTCGCAAATGTGTTGAAAAACATTGTATGACACACGTGCGGAAATTGGTATTTACAAACTCGTGACTATGGTAAACCCTCGGCTTCGCCTCGGGCTTACATTCGTCTACTCGTTTGTAAAACTTACCGCACTAGTATCATAAATAACTATTAAAAAATATTTTTCATTATCTCTTCATTCATTAGTCACGTACAGCTAAGTACTAAGTTAATAAAATAAAATTACAAAATAATTAAAAACTTAAGGTCTGTGAAATACTTTAGTTGTAATAATTATGATTGAATATAAATTTAAAACAATATTATGATGTATTTAACTTTAAGTATCTAACAGGCTTCCTTTTCCCGGTAATGCATTCATACAGTGCCATATTATTATTAAGCCCTTTTTACGTGGTAAAAATCATCAAATGAGTTCTCCAACCCTGGGCTGGACGAGAAGGACTGTCAGACTTGTGCTAATTAAAATCTACGGTGTCCTTCATTAGCCCTTTACGTTCTGGAGCCATGGTTACCTGAAGACAGTCCCGCGACCCCGAGTCCCGTGACCCCGGCTGTAATTAGCCCTGAGGCCTTACCACGAGCTCTTAACGTGATCCAGTTTAGGCTGTGGGAAAGAGACAGGAGCTAAGTCGTCTAGCGCCATCTCTTTCCCACAGCCTAAACTGGATCACGTTAAGAGCTCGTGGTAAGGCCGCTGAGTGAGCTTCTTTTACTGTACCCTAGTCTGACCAATGATTATTATGGTCCCCGTCTGGTCATTTCTGCGCCCCTCTGTGATCTGCGCTCTTTGCTTGGGCCCCGTTGGCATACTCCCATTTAAGCCACTGTATTCAAAGTGTCATTGTTAAATAATTCAATTGATATGTTCATTAGCCTTAACATAAACAAGTCTTAGTCTTGGCCTAGCACTGAATAACTAAACTATTTTATAATCAACAACGCAACGTGTGATCGTTTCGGTTCATAAAAGTAATCACAATGGGACGGCGACCAAGGTTTATTTAGTTGCACTGCACTGGGTGACGTCAACTTCTCATAAAAATATTGTACGGCTACGATATCATTTTTGCGTGCACCGGTGAAAGTTCGGTATTCATTATACAGTGTGTCCGGGCACGAGTTAGCGATATTTGAAGGGGATATTCTAGGCTCATTTACATCGACAAAAATGCTTTTAAAAAAATTCTTACTCCAAAACTTCGCGAATGGCAGCCATTTTCATTTTTTGATTTGTCGAACTGGGGTGTGTACAATAATAGCGAATATCTTTGAATTCAAGAGACCTACATTCATGCAAATAACTTTATTGCAAACGTAAACGTTGAGGCTTATCAAAAACTTACGAAAGTTTTTAAAATAATATGTAAAAATAATCAAAAAACATGGGCAAACACGAAATTGTACACAAAAAATACTGAATAATTTCACATTTTTAACTCTAGCTCGATAAGTACCCCCAAATTTTGATAAGGTTTTTGCATTAAATTAAAAGTGTTTCAGTCAGGCTTTAAAATGATATCAAAATTATCACTCTACATTAAGTATCTTAGGAGTTATTCTCACTTGAACATCACCCTTCCTCAGCGCAAGTACCCCAATATTACAGGTGTCGCATTCTATGGGTGAGCTAAATCGTTCCAACGAATATTTATGAGCTGGCATTATTGACCACCATGTAAATGATCCCCAAGTAACCTACATAAACTGTAAAATCCTTAAACTGAAAATGTACAGTTTCTAGGATTTATTGCTGCGGGGCGAGACGGAAGGGTGATGTTCAAATGAGAATAACTCCTAAGATACTTAACGTAGAGTGATAATTTTGGTATCATTTTATAGCCTAACTCAAACACTTTTAATTAATTGCAAAAACCCTAGCAAAATTCAGGGGCACTCATCGAGCTAGAGTTAAAAATGTGAAATTATTCAGTAATTTTTGTGTACAATTTCGTGTTTGCCCATGTTTTTTTGCGATTTTTACATATTATTTAGAAAACTTTCGTAAGTTTTTGATAAGCCTCAACGTTAAACTTTGCAATAAAGTTATTTGCATGAATGTAGGTCTCTTGGATTCAAAGATATTTGCATTTTATTGAACACACCCCAGTTCGACAGATCAAAAAAATAAAATGGCTGCCATTCGCGAAGTATTGGAGTAAGAATTTTTTTTAAAGCATTTTTGTCGATGAAAATGCGCCTAGAATATCCTCTTTAAATATCGCTGACTCGTGCCCGGACACACTGTAGAACTGACAGCGACGTGTCGCGAGCGCGACACTATCTGAAGGCTCTGTACAAGATTACTTACAAGCGTATTTTTTCGTCGTAGATTCATCAAATGAGTCCTCTCCCACCCTTACTGTCAGCCTCAAAACTCAAACTGTCTTAAATCCGTGGTGTCCTTCAATAGTACTCTTTGCGTTCCTGGGTCCCGAATCATCTTATAAAACAGTTCTGTAACGCGTACAGTCAGGCATTATCCCATACTGCCACTCTACACTACTACAAACTACAGACTTATTTACGTACCTACATTTAAAGTCCATTATAGTGAATTTGACGGCATTTTCCGTTTGTGTAGACCCGCCATATTAATATAATACCATAGCAGGTAGTATGCAGGTTAGATAGGTTCCAACCTCGTTGTTATCACCATGGTGATCATCATCAGAGCACTTGCCTAGGGTCTGAAAAAAATACTTAGCGCCTCAGCGGTCACTGTTTGCTTACAACTTAGTACTCTTACCTTATCATTGGAAACAGAAGGAAGTCATATATTTAGCCTACCGATTTATTTGTACCTATCAAAAAAAAATACCTGCTATATTATTGTCGGGTCACGATTTTTAAAATCATCATTCAGACAGTACCTGAATTGATGTGAAACCTTCACCTCTTGTCAATCAATTCAAATAATTAATATAAGAATTTGTTTGGTTGAGCGCGCTAATCTCAGGAACTACTGGTTTGAATTTAAAATAAGACATACCTAACATATAATATCACGCTATTACCAATAGGAGAGGAGCAGCAATGAAAAATGTTGTAAAATCGGGAAAAATATACTTAGGTACTGGAGGAGCTTTCGTTACGTGCGCTGCGTAAACGGTGAATAAAAAATTGTCTGTACTGCTGTGTAATAGTTCTAACCTCGTACAATAAAGATAGCAAAGTTATGTCATCTTTCAATAACATCTTGGTCATTCATTAATTTTAAGTACCTAACTGATATCATCTGGAAGTTCTCAATTAAAATTAAAAGTTTAACCAATACTTAGCCGTAGATATGGCTGCAGTACCTACATACTTTTTAGGGATATAATATATGTAGGTATTATGGATACAGTGAAGGTAGACCCTCAAGTTTTGATGCGTTTTATCTACAATTAAAATTAAAGAAAAATAAAAAATACTTACCTGAACTCTTAATGATGGACTAATTATTATACTTATTCGCAAGTTATTAATGACGTAGTCTTGCCTATTCTCTCAAAGTTTGCTCTGCAATAGTGAACCACATTTCTCTGAGGAGTTTCTTTGCAAACAAAGGTGTACATATTTACCTACTTACTTGCTAAGTCATCAATGTCATCATGTACATTTATTTATATTCACCTGCTAACACTGTGAACTACTCGTATGTTCATATTTTAATACTATGCACCTTGGTTACTTATATGTCCGTTACATTTTACATTATATACAAATATCTACTTTTGTTCGTGATTCGTTTCGTTTTCTGCCTCATCGACTCTCACTCATGTGTCGTTTAACAGCCGTTCAGCGACTTATTAAAATTAGATAAGTTATTGTTATATTATTTCATTTAACTAACGAGATATCACTGCTACACTTGTGTCTGCTTTGTCTTTTATTTTCAGGTAAGGCATTGTAAAATCATCTCCTGTCCTCCATCTCTGGAGTTCCACTAATATCGGAACTTTAAGGGACCTACCCAAAGCTATAACTAACGCTGTCAATGTGGCAGATTTCAGAGAGGAGCTAATTTTCATTTAAAAAATGAATCTTTGCAATGACGAAGATCAATACCACATTTACGCATTTCTAAGGAAACAAATTTCGTCGACACTATGTTAGTACGTAATATTACACACTGTGAGCGCGCCTGTGCTTGGCTGGCTCTAGATGTGTAGACAAGGCAAAGGATATAAAAATAATAGGCTTATAAAACAAAAAATGGATACAAGCGAAGAAACTACACAGATATGTGCTATCCTATTCTGCCGGAGTCGCAGTAAGATACTGTGGTAAGCGGCCGTACAAAACAAAGGCTAGGCGAAGGAACATGGTGATTTTAAGTAAGTACGAGTCTGGCAGTCAGTGGGAAGGGATTCCGCTCCACTTAGGGTGGTAAGACTCATAATATGATGATATATCACTGGAAAAATCTTCGCCTTTGTGTTTTAACGTGCCATTCAACTTTCCAACGATCTGTTACATCCTACCTTTGTACCCCTTTTGGCCTACTCAGCTGTCTACGCTGCATCCTAGCTGCTGACGCAGCATTCCGACACTCCTCACCTATCTTTCCCGCGGTCCAGCACGCCAGTCGTCTCCTAACCATCATCCCGTGCACTTGCCACTTGTACATAAATCTCGTGTAATATAGTACCTACTTACTTCCAGCAGTCAATACTTTAATTTTTTTTAAACCCTACAAGGTTCCCGGTTCTAACAGATCGTTATGTGGCTACATTGTGGTTTAACTATCCAAAAACATCGATAAAGATGTTAAAGTCGAAGATTGTAGGAAAAAAGGTCAAAGTCTCTGTTTATTCTCAAAGGTACACACCGGAAGAGTACACAGATGTACCTACATTGAATACAAATAAATGATGATAATAGTTGTAAGGCCATAAGCAAGAATGGCTCAAAATTCTCATCTACCACCAGTTCCGGGCTTCCGTAACCACAAAAATAGAGTGAATTTAATAAGAGGAATATTAACAATTTATTACAAATTGAAAATACTAATAAGAATATTTAAATTGTTCTTTATTCTTCGGTACAAATGAATTTAGAGTTCCTTTACAATTCTAGCAATATTAGATGGTCACGGCAAATGGTTCTTATATGAAATACTTATTTTCTGGACAGTTCACCTGGATATTTTACCCTACAGACATTAACACGTTTACCAAGAGACAAATGAACACCAAATTGGGCGCTTACAAAACCATAATTCAAGAACAAATAAAATTGATATTGAGCCGCAAATATGGTACATAGATATTTACCGTAATGCAAACTTGATAATTTCTTGATATAAAGCATACCCAAATAATTTTACGTAGTTGCAGACAATTACCGTCGCTCTAACGATATGCGCAGACGAAATTCATGAACTGCTCTCAATCGTACCCGGTTTCCTCAATTAGTTTTTCAGCTAAAAAAAACTAAATTTAGTAACATGGCACTATTTAATCAAATAAAAGAACCCGTTAATCATTCTGCAATCGTACATGCCGTGTCAGTATTACGGCGCTGCAAGGGCTTGGCGCGGCCCTGTTTTTGTATTGTGTAGCTGCGAAATGTTCATCAAGGATCATTTATTTTGTAGTAGTCGACGCGTCGTGGTCAGTATGGAACTATAGGCTTGTGCTTATTTCAATTGAAACGTTCGCGACGCGCGGCTGTGATTGGCACGCACTTAATAAACCATCAAAATTCTCAAGAGATTATAATCAAATACTAAACATATTTGTTGTGAGAATGATTTCAGTCACCTTTGTTAGGAGGAGCAGTCTCGTGTGATCAACCGTCGCAGTGTCATGTAGACGAATCTGTCTAACAAATACCTATCATTTTTTAATAACAGTGTCGTTAATAACTTCGGAAAGTAAGTACTAACTTTTGACGTAATGTAATAAATGTAATGCTATCCGTAGCTAATTGTTAAAAAAGCAACTGTTGTTAAATTAAAGTTATCAAATTGAAATGAATGCATTTCAGTGTTATTTCAAATGCGATAATGATAACGACGTTTTCTTATTTAGCGATAATATTATTTCTCACATTACATTATAGTGCAACTAGAAATAATAAAGAGCCTTAAGCAGTTCTTTGCTTGATAATTTTCATTAACGTCGGCACAATGAGTCGTTTATAGGTGCTCTACATTACAAAACCGCGCACCACATCTAAATTAAATTGGCGATGATTTATTAAACTGCACCAGTTCATTGCCTTTCAAATTGTTTAATTGAACTCCGTTTCGAATTGAAACTCATGTGCAAAGAACTGTAGGTGGCCTTTTGAGTGTATGTAATTTTTTATAATGAAATCCACGGTATAATTGATTTAAGAAAAAATGCAGCGTGATGCTATGTTGTTATGGTGTTGTTACTTTATTATAAATGTAACCATACCTAAATTATTTAATTTTCTAGCATGTTCATACGAGGTGCACTGGCCATTCAAGTTTTGCTCTTATTAAATATTGCTCTCGAGTTGGAAACATACACACCTTGGACTGACAAACGTAAGTGAAAAATATTTTAACCTTTAGTGTGAACAGTTTCTCTTTCATAATCTTCTTTGCAGTTTGCTATTTGAGAAATGCATTATTCAAACCAAAGTCAATAATTGAACTCAGATTGAGTACTTATCTATCTAAACTAAACATCTAAACTCAGTGATAGAGTTAAGACTCTATCACTGAGTTGTTTGTCTCTGAAAACGTTACTTACGAGTATCTATGCAAACTGTAATACGAAATGATGCAACTAGTTCACCAATAAAGTGGACAAGGCGTAGTGCCATATCATTTCGCATTACAGCATGCATAGGTAACGTTTTAAGACTCTATCACTAAGTTGCCTGTCTTACCAAATAATCTCCCTTTACCTTATTCTAATATTGTAAAGCTAAAGAGTTTGTTTGGTTTAAAAACGCACTAAACGCGAACTAATAAATATTTTTTTTGTTCGATAATCCAAAAAAAACCTTACTTCGGATCTAAATTTCTATATCCCTGATTTTCCGAATCGGGACTAGTATGACCCATTGTAATTTGGCTTAGACGTAGACGTTTAAGATTTTGTTCAAAATTCGGTCAATCTGGAATTAGCATGACTTTATGTTGTAGACTCAATTCTTTTGTTTAAAAGTTGTTTTGTATTTTTTCAGAGCTGTTCCCACCAAATTTGATACCAGACAATGCATTGCACCCTCGGCGGTCAGTGGTGCGAAGAAAAATAGTGCTGTATCATAACTTCTTTCGCACCAAGGTGCGGCCCAGTGCTGCAAACATGCTGTTAATGGTAAGTATTCATTGTGATTAGAATTCTTAATAGAATAACTCATGTGCAGTGGCGGGTTTGTCCTAAGGCATAGTAGGCCCGGGTCTAGGGCCTAGATTAGAGGCCGAACCGTGTCAAAAAATCACTGATGAAAACAATATTAACAAGAAATAAGTCATATGCAAAGTATCTTAATTTATTAGAAGCTCGTGTACCTTATTTTCCTAATATTTTCCTTTCGTACATTTAGTTTAACTTAATTAACAAAACTTAAAATAACGGTTTTAAGTTTTAAATGTTTTTTTTTAATGTACAATAATATCTAAAACCTCGGAAAATATTGTAAACTAGCAGCTTTCATTTAACGTTAACCAGTTTTCTGAATCAGTTTAAAATAAAGCCAATAAAGTAAATAAGTCTTTAAAATGGTTGCTGAGAAAGAGGCGGCACAGTGTGGGGCCTAGAGCAGCTATAGGACTGCAAATCCGCCACTGCGCATGTGAACACGTGTGATGATTGAGTATACTAGACGTGCTTACAGAATCTTTTAGAAAAAAATAATTATGTTCACTCAAAACTGAGCTGAATTCATACATGAAAACGTAAAACTTTAATGAATACTAAATGGGGAAACAGTTTTTAAAAATTTATGTAATATAGTAAGTACTTGTATATTTTTTTATTGTGATTATTATCTCGCATTGGAGCCTATGAATTTGTCAACTGTTATAATAGTATCGGACAATCCTGTGAGTGTGAGTGTAAGGCGTCTCCAGCCACTACACAGTTACGACAGTATTACGTAACATTACAGAATACAACTAGTCGATAATTGTACCTGACTATCAACTACTTAAGGGGTCTCCTCTCAAGTTGATTTATTTAACCCTCGGTCGGCATACAAATTGGCGTCCCGGCGCCGGCGCTCCAACATACTTATTGAAACTATCATATCACTTATGCCTATTTATTTTTTACTGGTCTTAGTCAATTCTTGCTTCGGTCGTGAATAATTAGATACACAGACTGATACCTTCTAGCAAGAATACGTAGGTACAGATCTAGGCAAACGTTGCTTGCTTACCCATCCTAAGATAGAGATCCGCAAGAGTTGCTATGAATACCATCTGACGATTTACTATTCCACCGTACTTGCTGATTTCATTAAATAAATAATTGGCTAGGAAAGACGGCAGGAAAGACATTACTTTTATCTTTTGACCATAAGATATTGTTTTATCATCATCATTATTAGCCTACAATGTTCCCACTGCTGGGACACAGGCCTACTCTCTGTAAGAAGGAGCAAATTGATTTTCTGAGACGTCTTGTCGAATCACGTTTATTTTGATGTTTTTTAAATGTGAAACTTTGCGATCAGCTTAGCTTATTCAAATCGTGAATAAATCCTACTACTACAGCGTTAAATTTGTACTCCTACGACAAGGCGTTTGAACGTGGATGAAGCGAAAAGAGTTTGCATTGGCGTAGTTAGGCAGGGGCGAGGGGGCCCTAGCCCCCGGCCTCGCACCTGAAGGCGCCTCGCGCTCAGAGAGAGACAATAAAAAATCTTGAAAACGGCCGGCCATCACATGTTTGCAACTAGCCAGTAAAGCAGTATCAACTTCTACTAAAAAAATCATCATCATGACAATGCTGATATCGCGACGATCTCGTTTAGGTCTAGAGTCTTTACCGTTCGTGTTGCTATATAACTTGGGTGCGTTTTATTTGAACCTGGGAACTGAAAGATTCAAAAAGTCCTGGTAAAGCTGATGTCTCCGAGAATCACATGTGGCTTTGGGGAACCAAGTCATTTTACAACAAAGGCAACGCGGGAGCAGCGGAGGCATATCATATTGTTCGTCCTGAAAGAAAGAGATATTCGCAGATGCGTACTGCCCCCTCATAAATTCGATCTCGCTACCCCACTGGAAGTATGTAAGGATTGTAGCAGTGATGTTCTGTGGTTTCAGCCTACAATATGGAAAAAAGGCATGCGTTTATGTATATAGTGCGAAGCTTCTTGTTGTGATATTTTTGTGTCGTATGGTTTCCAGACATGGCACGCAGGAGCAGCGCGACAGGCCCAGAACTACGCGGAGCAATGCAGGTTTCTGACGCATAATGACGCCAGAGAAAATACAGTGCCTCATCTCGGCACCTGTGGGCAGAATCTATTTGTAGCCGCACAGAAAACTCCGTGGTACGTTTTAATTAATATTTTCCTCTACTACAATTTTTTTTTCTATGGCCTCCAATTAAAATACTTAATTATCTTTTAAAAACTTAAAACAGGTTCCTTTAGTTTTTTTTTATCTTTTATAAAAACAAACATTCAATTTCGTTATTTTCATTCTTTGGCTGGTGTTGACGTGAATCTTTGTTTTATTTAATTACTTTTGATATGTTTTATTAATTTGTGAGTTTATTCAACTTTTTCCATATGGATAAAAGTTATACATTTAATTTTACGGAAATGATATTTAATTTGTGAATAGATCCATCATCATATATTATTAAACCAGAACTAGGTTTATGAAACGGCCCAATAACGAGTCTCTACTACGGTATTAATCAACTATTGATAGTTATTTTAAACGCATGCGACGCGCATCGTATAGATGATTATTTTGAGGAAAGAAAAATTAGATTGCAAGCGGTTAAGGCGTCTGGAGTACCTATCCAGAAGACGTGGGTTCGAATCCCGCTTGCAATCTAATTTTTCTTTCCCCAAAGAAATCATCTTAACTATTGATAGTGTTTGTGTAAGCAGTACAAACAAAATAAAACCCTTTGTACTAGACAATAACTCTAATACCACATATTACTAATACTTTGAAAACCTCTACATTTTAATAAATTGTGTGTCTGTTTGTAATATTGAAATTACAGTTTTTTACAACTTGTATAGGAATATTTACATACAGTACATACACCAAAGTAACATCTTTTTAAAATTTTTGTCTGCCTGTCTGATTTTGACGGGACGTCTATTGACAGGTAGCTTATGTAATAAGTAGTAACTTAAACTAGTTTTATTTATTCCTTTGTTTAAAAAAATACATTGTTGAGTTCCGATATCCACGCGAGCGAAGTCGCGGGCACAGCTAGATATAAATAAATCAATACACGCGCTAGCAAATGTTATTATTGTTACCTAACCAACGACTACGCCAGAACTGATTAACCGATGCTTTGTTTTGATTTAATTAGTTTCAGTTACATTCAGAACTAATTTTACATCAGGAGTTAATAAAGAGTTATGGCAAATTAATTAACCACAAAACAGTTTATCCAAGTAATGTGAAACCCGTTCGTAATTTTGGTATTTTTAAAAGGATTTAATTATATATAAAGAGAAGATGTTTTTGAAATGAAGATGATAAATGTTTCTTTTTTTTCTGTCTATAAAAACGTCTTAATTTCCTAGTCCCCGGGGGCCGCAGCCCACTCACGATTGTCTTCATACTTCTGTTTTATAATAGTTGATTCGTGAATGGATGATTACACATAATAGATGTTGGAAGATTGCCCTTTAGAACGGCTCAAGTATACAAACATTAATTATTGTGACTTAGAATAAAGGTACGATATAATTTGATCTGTCTTACTTGAAAGGAAAATTAGCAGAGTTTGAGTTTGCGTGAGATACACATCGACTTTGCAGACGTGATTACACGTTGATCATGTACACGTATAAAATAGTTTTATTAGGAGATTCTTATGCAAATAGAACACGACTAGACTGGGTTATTTGTGGATGACGTGATTAAAATTAACAAGAAGCAGACTAACAGAAAAAAAGATAATAAAAACTGTACGCCTCGCTTGTGGTTTATTAAAAACTCAATACGTAGAAAATTTATTAAGCCTTTTCATCTTTTTTTACATTTTCTTTTAAGTACATTGACTTAATGACATCAGAAGTATCGATATTGGAAAATTATATGAAACTAAGAATGGGTAATATGGGTATCCTAAAGGCCTAATAAAAAACAAACTACGATTTTGGCATAATGTTAACATTGTAATTCTGACCAAGTCTTATTGATATTTATAGAGAAGTTCGTTCATAAATACGTGTTCTTTTTTCCAGGTTCTTCGCAATTAAGACGTGGTTCCTCGAGCATCAAAACTTCACGTATGGCAACCCCACTTACAACTTGAAGACGATTGGCCACTACACCCAGATGGTGTGGGCCACCAGTCATAAGGTGGGCTGCGGGGTGGCCCACTGCAAAGGAGGCCCCTGGGGGCAATTCTATAACTACGTGTGCCATTACTGTCCCGGGTGAGTACGGCTTTTGTATTTGGTAAATTAAAAGGCCTGGCTGGTGAGACTGTGGATTACATCTTGGCCCAAAAAAATCATTTTCCTATTTGGAATCACGATGATACTTTTTAAAGTTTAGAATGTTTGACAAAATTGAGCAATTCCGTTGTGTTACTGGATTTTAATGAAATTATAATAACTATAATCTACTTCAGTTTTGATTCAAGTTTTTCTACAAAATGTCTTATACTTATATACTTAATCATTTGTCTACTGATTTATTTGATTGTGGTCTGTATTCAATTTATTCTCAGGGCTATCTTTAAACTAATAGCGGTCCTGGACTTTTTAGGGCAATGGAGCCTCACTCTGGACTATATTCGGTCCTCTTTTACTATTCATACAAAAATAACAATATATTTAGAAAAATCATAAGAATATAGAATGTAACAGCGAGCGGGCGTAACAAGTTCAAAGATTTTGCATATCTGAGGAGGTCCTAATATGAATTATGATGCTGACTGGAACTCGGGGCCCAAGATAGCGGCTCCTGGTCTTTCAATTCTGCCCGTTGGGAAGACGGCCCTGTCATTTCATACTTACATGTTTGTCAATAGTGCCTAACTTTTAAGCGAACGTCATGACTGTGTCAAATCTTTCACAATTATTGTTATCGTATTTAATCTCTCATTTAAAACTTTGTTTTCAGTGGCAACTACAACAGCATAACACATTACCCCTACAAAACCGGGAAGCCGTGCGAGGAATGTCCCAACCATTGCATATCCAACTCTTTATGCACTAACGCCTGCCAAAAGACGGACTTTTACTCCAACTGCCCTGATCTGATCAATATTTCAAAAGAGGTTTGCAACCAAGGAGTTTGTAACGCTACCTGTACCTGCGCCACTGCTAAAATACACAGGAACTATCCTTGGAGATAATATTCCTTCGTTTAGAAATGTACCCTGCACCAATACAGTGCAAGAGTTTAGGATAAATTTGGCTTAGTAGAGCAACGTCTCTTTTACTAATACTTGTAAAATTCACTTTCAAAAGTTCATAGCGCACTTCTAAACACTGTATCGGATTGTCATCACAGACAGCGGTCGGCAACCTTTTGGTAGGCAATAAGCATGGACCACACAATCGAAAAGTAGTGGCAAGCAATTTTTTATTTAAGTAGGTAAGTACATTATTTAGAAAAAAAAAAGAAAATTAATTATATAGGTACATTACAAAACAATCATGAGCCGCAACGTAAGGTCCGACGGCTGACGTTAAGTGTCACCTCCCTCATAGATGGAGGCGATGCATTCCCATCCGTTGGAGAGGAGGCGTTGCATTTGCATCCCGAACCACTCGGGTAAAGGAGGTGGTAATTTCGTGCCGTGTTTTTACCCATTCATGTCTTTACTTAACCACCTAATAAACTCGATGTCAGCTATGAAGTACGGATGCTGTAGATGCACTTTACTGCCAGTGTTCCCACATAAATAACTTAAGAATTCACTTGTAAGTCTATTATAATCGTTTGTAAATAAATTAAATAAAAAAATATATGGATTTGTTTTTTTTTCCTCCTTTTACTCTGATTGGCCATAAACTTCAAGCACTAATTAATGATTGTGGGAATAGATCTCCTTCATAATACTTATCTATTTCTAATCGTAAATATTTAGCATAACATGCATAGAAGCTTCCCACTGCTGGTACAAGTGGCTCTCTACGAGAAAGATTGGACCCTACGTTGGCATGGCATATATATATAGCGGGTTTTAGCGTTTCTATGAATCATCATTAAACAAGTACCACCACAGAACAATGTTTTGTCTGTGGTGGTACTTGTTTCCTTTAATTTTTCCTTCTTTTTTTTAAAGTTTCCTTTAATAGGTTTTAATTTTTATATGGCTTCACAAGCCATAAAAATAATACCTTAATGATGTGAGTGATTGACTGCTGCGAATGCAAACATTTACATGCAAGTAGTTGTTGCTGGGTGGGCTGTTTGTGTATGGGGGTTAAATATGTGTAAAGGCAAGAAATACGTTAATGACTTGGGTGAATATAATCCTCATCAGCCTATATCCCTAATGGTGTTGGGACACAGGGGTCCTCTTTCTGAGATCTGTGTGCCATAATCCAATACGCGGACACAGTGTCGGTTGGTGGATGTCACATGTCTTCGATTTTTTAGTTCCACATACTTACTGGTTTATCTGGCTCACGATGGTTTCCTTCACCGTTTTCTGCGCACTGGTAATGACGCCACGCTGGGTTCGATTCCCCAACTTCAACTCATAAGTCGATACCGATACCACTGGGCACAAACATAGTGTTAAACCGACCCGATTGATTTTATTTATTTCTAAAATAACTTAATTGAAATCATTTGAAATAATTCCTATTATCCGGTACTTTGGGCAGGGAAGGGTTCAAGGGTTCAACTCTTGCGCAGCAGGTGAGTCAACAGGTGGGGTGGTTGCCGGTGCGGAACCAACCTCGCTGTTCCAACGTCCCTTTCTTTTGAATACGCAGTGTTTCGAAGATTATCTAATAACGGCGCGTAGGATGTTTGTTATTTCGCTCTTTGTTGATATGATATTTTGGTACTTGGTACCTACTTGTACATTTTTGCGCTATACAAAGGTTATCAATAAATTTTCTAATAATACAGGCTAATCTATAGCTAGGGATAAAAGGCAGTAAATAAAGAAACAAAGAAAAACAGTTCTATCATTTGCGAGATGACCATTTAACAAATATAATCTTTAATGTTGGGTCTAACCTGTACAAAATTATGGAAATGAAAATTTATTTACTTGTAGATGAGCACTTATCGTGAATTTTATTGGCATCAATTTGTATTCAGTCATGTTCCCGACTGACCGAGCAACATGTTTCCCACCCCCACCACGAGCCCGACCCAATTGTAATGCAGCGGCGGGCGCGGGTCCGGCGCGCACGCATTGTGAGCGCGCGCCCGCTCCTGCCGCCACCTGCCGCCGCAGCCGCGCGACATGGTCGTCAACCGGCCGCCACACGCCTCATCGCCTCCCGCGCCGCGCAAGTCGCTGCGCCGCCTCGCCTCCACGAGAGGCTTCAAACCCCGCGCCGCCAACGAATATGGTTGGATCCGCGTCTTTGAAGGCCTTGAGCCGTTCGCCATCGATGCACCCAGCAAGCTTATCAAGGTCACTCTCAATACCACCGTGGAAGAAGTAAACAAAAACCTCGGCTTCAACGATGAGCTATCGCTATGGCTGCAGATCGGTGGAGCAAACGCCCGACGTTTGGAACAGGACGAATTTCCTCTGCGGATTCAGGAGCAGTATTTAGCAACATGTGGTTGGAGGTCGCAGGCCCGAAGGTTGCGGCTGGCAGTGGACCCGGAGCTGCGCCACTCCTTGCGCTGGTGTGCCGGCCCCGCTCCGCGCACAGGAGGAGTGCTGCGGTCTGGGACAGTGTATGTGCTGAAAGGACACGTATTTCCGCAGTGGAAACCAAGACCTGCTTACGTGATAGGATCCAGGCTACATTCTTATGGTAAGTTACATTTTGATACTTGACAATATCTGTGCCAGTTCTTCAATAATTTTAATGACATACTTTCCAGGTACAACTTGGGAAATGCTGGAACTAAGTGGCGGAAGCATTGAGTTATGTCAGCCCAAGGCTCAGAGACTGGTGCTCTGCGTGAAGCCGCGTTGTCAAGGCAACATCGTATCCGGAGACACCAGTATGAATCACCTCTTCCTTGGATTCAGTACTATTTGGGAGAGAAACATGTGGTTCTGCTGGTTGAAGGAGGTACGTTCTACTGATACGCCTTTACATTAATTAAACTGATATAAAACTCGTGTACAAAACTAATCAGTTCATAAAATTAAACATGTGTAGTCAAATTGGTTTACTACGGTAGACAAGCAGTGGTGTAAGCAATTGGAGCAAATCTTACGTTGTTTAATGTTTAGTTCCGTCGCGCGCTCCACAGCGTGCAGGTATGAGCTCTTAGCAGATGATTGAGGATTTGATTCCGGTACACTTCTCAGACTAACGAACCGTCAAGTTAACAGCGGTAAATTACTAGAAATTCTCTAAAGCTTATCAAGTTTTTGACGTTTCAATGCGCAATTTAACATCAATCACATTAGGGTTGTGTAACTACAATGATATTCAGCACAGTGCTGTGATATAACATAGTACGTATTATTTCCATAGGAGCTTTTCATGGCCCAAGTAGGCTGGTGCAGGTACTGAGTTCTGCTATTTTGGTATTGTTTGTTAAAACCACTATCTTGTATTCAATTATTTACAAGAAAATCTTGTTTACTGCTGATTACTCTGCAGCTTTCTTTCTTATAACTCGTGTAAAATTATTCATGAACGTGTGGATAATTTATGAAGTATGAGCGACGTCAGTTAAATTTTGTTATCATCTGATTAATGCTAAGATAAGGTTTGTACACAATAGAGAATTTGTTGTGCGTAGGAAGGTTTGAAAAGTGTGTTAATTGAAAAGAAAAAAGTGTGCACTACACCCTGAAAGAAATGTCACGGTCGAGATATGTGACTGCTTCTGCGCCGGTGATAGTGGCGCGCGCGCACGCCGCCGCTTCACAAGTTAAAAGTCACTCGCAGCGGCCGCACCAAGCTTACCCTCGGTGCACAATTCGCTTTCATTACCTGTGCTACGTAACTTATTTGTAAACAATACCGGTGTCTTTGATTGTAGTTCAATTTAAAGTGAACTATAGATCAGTCTAAAAGTAAAACCAAATTTAACACTTCCTGCGAATAATTCCATAACCATGGCTTCTAGTAATCTGTATTAATCAAGGACAAAACGCCATTTATGCAAGCAACAACTACGTGAATGGAATAATGAACTGTACAGGAGTTATTCTGTAGTCTTTGGGAATAACAATGCTCGGAGGAGTTCGTCGGCCCCATCGTGGTTACACACCGAGACAGGCGAACACTGTCTTACTGCAAGTTGCTTTTAAAATGTCATTTGATGTAGCGACAATGATACGTTTACCACAAAACTCTTCAGTTGTATTGTTTGTGTTGTGCGTGAGTGTTAGTTGACTGTGATGGTAGAAAGAAATACAATGAAGTGTGAAGAAGAGGAGGTGGACAGTTTGGACGTGTTCACGCAGCCGAGTCCTGAAGACATATTCCTGGACAGCTTGGAGCCCAACACGTTAAGAGAAAAATGTGAACTTTCGGTTGGTTAATGTTCATGCCTCGTTAACATAAACTTTCTCACAATTAGTTACTTTGTAATGTAGACAGACAATCACTCTCATATCATAATAGTTTTCATTATCATTTTTATTTTTATTACACTAGTCTTTTCACTATCTTTAAAGCCTAGAGTTTATGTAGACATAATGATCGGGTTATTTGAAAACCATTAAACAATAACCTAACATGTTCTGTAAAAAATTATGATTGGTTTGACCTATCAAATGTTTCATATTGTTCTAGGGTACACAGAGCACTCAGCCTCCAAATGTCCTGGATCTCAGCGGCGGTGGTCGTGCATCCCTCGGCGCGGCGCTGGCGCAGCATGCGTCCGGCGCGTTCACGGTACGCGTGCTGCGTCTGCGCAGTAATGCATTGTCAGCTCTACCAGCCCAGGCCTGGACGCTACAGGCGCTCACACACCTGGACATCAGTGATAACAGAATCACAGAATTGCCTCCAGAAATATGTCAGCTGACACAGTAAGTCTTGCTTGGTTGTCATATCTATTTTAAGCACTTATGATCTAACTACATCAAGTTTGAAAATGATCTTGTTGTACCCAGTCGGATTATTTTAAGAAGATTACGTAAATTCAAATCACACAGCTGTATCGTAAGAATTAGGAGCAAAGCCTCCATAACTGTTTCTGAAACTAAATCATGTAGGTGGATTCAATTGTTTATATTAATCCGGAAAACTTTGTTGACTTACGCCTGAAAAATTATTTACGTAGAATAAACCTTACTGCAATATTTTTCATAGATATTTTTGCTCTCATTAGAGGCATCAAATCTACTCGTAGTAATCATAGTTATTAATCAACAAAATGACGGATCAATAAGTTTGTAAGGTTAGATAAAGAAAATTTAAGTATGTTAAAAAATTACTTATTTAGAATAGGTCCCTAAAGTCCACAAATAGAGTTGAACTTCTTTAGCGAAATTGTGCTTTTTTCAACTGAAGAATTCACGTCAGGAAAATCATCTTGACTAAACCCTGATGTAGAAGAGCTTCTTGATACTACCCATTGTTCAATACTCATTTCAAATGTGAATCGAACTTACCCATCCGTGATCTTACCAAAATCAGATGCCTGTCAACTTTAGCTCCCGGTAAATTTTAGCTCTTCTTTAGAAAGCGAACACAATTGATATTCTACATCAATCCTACGTCAGCTGTATATATAAACAATACAAGAGGCATCACGCTAAACGTAATCATTTTAAATGTTGGTTGACTGAAGCAGATCTCGAGTATAGTGTTCACGTTTGGCTATGCGATCATTACTAGTCCCATTCAGTAACGCTCTGCTGACGGAGCGTGGCGTTCGCGGCGCCTCTCGCATCAATCTTAGCCTTCGGCCTTTTGTTTCGATATCAGTGTACTTTAGTTCCAAAAGGGAACAACTTCAACTTCATCATGGTTCCAGAATACTCCTTATTTCCAAAGCTAAGAAAATTGTGTCAATCTGTGATGCAAATGCGTCTCCTTTCTAGTTTATTCGGTAGCATTCGGTTTTTATACCTTTCGAGAACGGTGAATGTGTAAAGCTTTCAAAATTCTAATCCCAAACTATGAAAATAGATCAGGTACTTTTATAGCAGAACTGCTTATTTTGTATTTTTACTTCATGGGTCACTGCTAGGCAAGGTTTTGTTCTTAAGATCTAAAGCAATAGAATAAAGAGGCTTTCAAGTTTTTACATACAAAATTGATCTTATCATCGGAAATCACTATGAAGTTTCTTTCATTCGTCCAGACAAGCCGTCATCATATGTTAGTATAAGACACGGAGTTTCCGTTGTGTGCTAATTTTTTTAAGTGAGTGCTTGCGTACGCGCAGCGCCGCGGGGCGGGGCTATCTACATCTGCTCGCCGGACCGTGCGCGTTACGTTCACTTTGCTTCGCCGTACTGCAACCCCTGTTAGCTAATCTATATGGCACACGAGTTCTAACTACTTATCGATATTCAATTGTATAGAAGCATTTTATTTTTTGTACCCATCTTCTCTGTAATAAGGACTACTTTCAGACTGTTCTGTAGGGATAAGAAAGGATTTTCTTCGTTCCTAGCCAACAGTTATGCATAACTTTTTATTCCGCGGTTTCTTCAAGAGAACTGTTGCAGGGCAACATAATAATTAAGTAAACTGAAACACCTCTTATAACGTGCACGAAACAAATTATATCAAAGTCGTACATTACAACAAAGCTTCTTGAGATAGAAAACCCCAACAACAACTTTCGGGCAGTTGATGCTTAGATGCTTACGGGCTCACCAGACACAACTTGTGGTATATCTTGAGAAACTCTACATTCTGCTCCTCCAAAGACCTTCAGGCTGCTGTTCACCTTCATTTCCTTTCATAACATATTATTCGACGAAGTAGGACCGGTTTAATCTGTATTTCAGAAATCCATTGTAAAAATAAGCAGTATTCTGCGTTTTTATTTCTACAAGTATCCAATTGTATGCAAAATCGTCATACCTATAAATAGTCATCCCATAAATTAGCTGAAAACATCTAAAGAGGGAATGTCGAGGTAAGTCTAATAAAAACAGATACTTTATAACAGCGTTTCCCAACCTTTTTCAGCCACGGACCCCTACGAAATCAAGCACAGTTTTCACGGACCCCCTGAATAAAATAAACGGTAGAAAAATCGGATTAGGTAGGTATTTATTTTAGGTATGACGGATACAAAATAGGTACTTATAACTGTTTATTATGAAAAATATAAAAAAATGTAATGTGAAGGTTGGTGCACGCACTTATTTCACTCACATCATTCATTCAATCTTGCTCACCGCACGTTGGCGCACGATCGCCGTGCTAAGTGTATCGATTACAGACATTAGCATTTATGTATGGTCTAGAGATGACACCGCGGACCCCCATACATATACTCGCGGACCCCCAGGGGTCCGCGGACCACAGGTTGGGAAACACTGCTTTATAACAATTATTTGATCGTATCCACCGCCGTTTGTGAGTCATTTCAAGTCTTTATTCGTCCTTTACCATTTCCGTACATTCTACTGTAATAAAGATTCCGTTTATTTATGTTTTGTTATATGTGTATGCAATTAAAGTTCTTTGAAGTACGACAATAGAGCCTAATAGGCAGTTCACGCCGTAATATTTCGTGTACATTGAACATTTGTTTATTATGTTGGTATGTATTTTATAAAAAAAATGATAGGCACATTCTAATAATTTAAATTGAATGAATAATCTATCAAGGTGGCTATATTTATATGTAAACAATCTAAGTCTGAACTTTCCGGCAGGCGCATTACTTTGTGTAATATATTTCACCACCACTTCTCTCAAAACGGTGAAGGAAAACATCGTTTCCTCGCGATGTTTTCTTCACCGTTTTGAGAGATGTTTGAGACTGGCATGTCCTAGAACCAAAAATTCGAAGACAAGTGACATCCACCAACCCGCACTGAGCCTGCGTGGTGGATTATGGCCCACTCCACAGAAAGGAGGCCTGTGTCCCAGCAGTAGGAACATTATAGACTGATGATTATTTCCGGGTGTAAATTATTGTATGTGCGTAGTAATAACAACCGCAAAGTATTATCAAGTAATTAGGTAATGTTAATTGCGTAACTTTTTGTAGTAATTTATTTTTCGTACTTTGTTTATCATTTACTTATGATGATCACAACCACTATTTTAGCTTCAGATTTTGAGCAATCATGAAGAGCATTTTAAGAAAACAATATCGAACGATTTAAATTTCTAAAATTTGAAAATATTGTAATCTTTTAGACGATGAAAGGAAATCTGCATGAAGAAACATGACTAATGTTTGGTAGGTAGTTAACATTTGGTATTGCATAGATTCATTGATAGATAGAGGCACAACAATGCTTGCATGTAACAGCGTCGGAGTCGACTCTAGTTGCTTCAGCCGCGTGGTCAGCGGGGCGGCGCAGGCGCACCGCGGTCAGTCTCCGCACACACTCACCTTACGTTAGCAGCATTATTTGTTTTTATTATTTTAAAGAATAATTACATTTTTTCGGTTGCAACACGAATATTTAACAGTGCAACGACTTACTTTATGATGTATCCGTGGAACAGTGAATGTGTTTTAATTTGGTTCTGTAGTTTGTTCTACAGTTCTGATACGTCTTTATAATTTTATTTAACTTCATACTGGTGAGTCATTTTTGTTTCAAGGAGGCTTTAATTGTTTATCTGCCACATGAACTACTAACTCAACAAGTATTAACTTTACCATCTTGATCTTAGTGAGGGTAGGTACTTTACCTATTTCTAATAACCAAGTCTGATTTCCATAAGTGAAACCGCAACTACTTGTTCCAACTTAGCTAAGCATTAATATTGAATTATCTTATATATTATGTTGATGCATTTAGAAATCTTCTTCTTCTATTATATAAAAAAAACCGGCCAAGTGCGTGTCGGGCCACGCACAGTGTAGGGTTCCGTCGTTGCCCATCAAAATACTTATGCGAACTAACTAAACTGATTCGCTGAATTTAATTTTAAAAAGAAGAATTTTCAAAATCGGTCCAGGAGTCTTTGAGAAATCGGGGAAAATACATAAGAAAAAAGATTACAACGAATTTAGAACCTCCGCCTTTTTTAGAATTTAGTTAAAAATAGTTGACGATAAAAACCTACCTATCCCCAAAAAACACCTATAAAAGCTGTAAAAATACAGTTGACAAACTTACATTTGCAGTTGTCTCCGATACATTTTGTTTAAGAAAATATGATATCCAAGAACATTTTATAAGTTGGTCGACTATTACTCGTAAAGTTGTAAAGCCTACTTATTCATGATAATTTTCTTTTAAACTTCGTTATATATACTACTATTGTGAATTTTTTCAAACCCCCAAACATAACCGTTTAGCTGGTAGAGGGGGGGACACTCGAATCGAGCAAAATTTAGCACTTTAAAGCTTAATATTTCACAAACGAATTTTTTTTCAAAAAATTTTAATGGAAACTATAATTATTTTTTAAAGGCCTATTTAATGATACCCCACACTAAGGGGTACGCGAGAAAAAAAAATCCACACTTTACGTGTAAGTACTGGAGGTACCCTAAAAAAAAATATTTTATGAGATTTTATTTTACCACTTTTTCGGCACAACAAATCCGTATGTTTGCACCAAATTACAGCTCTCTAGTACTGTGCGTCTCTGAGCTAAACTGCGGACAGACGGACGGACGGACATGGCGAAACTATAAGGGTTCCTTGTTGACTACGGAACCCTAAAAACCAATTACTGTTCGTTAGTCTGGCTAAAACCACAGAATACCTAATAGTACTACTAAAACTCGAAAACGGCTGGACCGATTTGGCAAATTTTTGTTTTGAATTATTTTTCGAAGTCCAGGGAAGGTTTTTAAAAGCTGATTTTGAGACGGTATGAAGTTTGCCGGGTCAGCTAGCGTTCAATAAAAAAAATGGAATGTTACCTACCATACTTTAGAACCTTAGTTGATAATCCACGACACCATGTAGTTTTCTTCTTCACCATAAGAATTTCATGTTACCGCTAAGTCAGTCACCGTATAATCTATTATATGTCGGTCAACAGTTATGAACTTGTACATAATAATTGTTTACCCAGTAATTATCACGTGTCGCTCTCGTTGCTCTATAAGACCACATTGTCTTGTCACCCCGAGATGACAATCACAGCGTAGTAAACATTTAATAAGAAATGTGTTAAAAAGGCTTGTAACTTAGACGTTTTTAATAGTGTCTTATGAAAGAATATGGTTTTGTTTTGATTACATGGGCACGTGCTGAAAATGTAGATTTACCATACTTGAAGATCCTCATGCTGCTCGTTTTGCTGAAGAAATTCTTCGGAAAACTCTGAAAAGATACAAATGGTCACGACTATTAACTGTGTTGCTAGTTTCAGCTTTACTTGATAATCTTGAGAATTGGACTTCCTTAATTCTCCTAATTCACCTTTCTTGTGCGAATGCGTTGATGTCTTTTACTGGTGCAAATTTTAATTCATCAAAAATCTGTCGTGATACGGAAATTCATAATCTACAATAGTGGTTTGCGCGGATTTGAATTGAAAAGCTAGCACGAGTGATATAATGTTTCAAGGATAAGACCTCTCACTACAATTTCATTAGATTTAAAAGCTGAAACCATGACAATATAACTAAAAAAACAAATAGATTCGATTAACTTTCCACACCAATGAGAGATAAGGAACTCGTTAAAATGGAGGCATTGTTTACAATAGTTTATAGCATTCAGAAAGAACATTCGAGAATGTTCCTTGATTATAATCTATTGAAATATGAAATGAGCGTAGATCATCAGTAGCACTTTATTAGATTTAACTTCTATACTTTATACAGCTGATACTGAATTCTTTTTAATCAATCTTTTAAGTAAATGATTGAGAAATTAAATTCGTTCAATAATTTCTAAGGGGAAACTATGGATCAATTTATTTAGTTAATAACTAATTAAACGCGCAAAACGATACTTTCCTTCCAACCACAGCTCCACTTAGTAAAATTTATAAGAATTATTAGTAAAAAAAGCTTTTAATTGCATCGGTCACGGTGGCCGAACTAGTGGGCCACACATTAACATGCGTGGTCTCAAGTAAAGAGCTGCGAAATAATGAAAATCTATTGTTGAATCTAAATGATGCAACTATGTTGTTGTGTTTAGAATATAATGCTATTAATAATAAGAAAATAATAATAAAATGTTATATCAGTTCACACTGACGCTGCACAGAAACATGACATGCTTTTCTAGGTAAATCGATTCCATATTATAGTTTTTAAATTTTGATTTAAACCTTGACCCAAAAAAAAAATTGACTAGTCAGTTTTGAAAAAAGACACCAAAAAAGACACCACCGCTGAGCATAAACATGACCACTGAAATAAATATGTTTATCAGTTGCAGAAGCGTGTATAGGTCCAATGGAACGTTCTCGAAATACAAGAAGAGCATGTTCAAAATATTAATCGTTTACGAATTTCTTTATGCTAATAACCATTTTAACATTTATTACATTACTATCCAACTCGTAATTGTTGTAATGTTTTAGTTACACTCTCCTAAAGATACAGAGTTACAGACTGATCCTAAGTCCGTCCGTAACTCCTCGATACCATCTCTTTTACGTCGTTAATAACAAATGGTCTCGTTGTGTCGGCTCCGTATCTAGCAGTGATTTACATATCTGCTAATTTGCAGTACATTCAACTCTAGGTCTACATGCATTTGTGTACTGTGATGCGTGATGCAACGTTATTCGGTTTGGAGTAAATTTTCTTTTAAATTAAAATATTAAGAGGTGGGGATCACGTGGAAATGAAAGCTCGTGCCTTATCTGTTTCAGAAGATGCCTTTGCCCTGCAGTATGACTGTAATAGACTGGTATTAAAATGACTATAGTTCGTATCGTTCGTGTTCTTGAAATTATTAATGAATCCTTTGATTTCTGATTTTTCAGGTTGATATATATTATTTAGACTTCACCATACCTAACCCAAACTGTAAATTTTGATTTTAAATTTTATCACAAATAATGAAGGTTCATGTTCGATTGGGAACACTTAAAAGTTTGGATAGATTGACGTGCTGGCATCTAGGCCTGAGCGTCGCGATTGTATAATTGATAATTAAATTTCTGCTAATAATCTCCAATATTACACAGTAGTCATTTTCTCAAGTCTCATAGTACATTTTACGTTTTCTTTTATCTTCAGATTAGAAGAACTTCAAGTAAGCGACAACGAACTACGATCTCTGGACTGTGTGCTACGACTACCTCGCCTAAGGACACTGGTGGCTTCTCGAAATCTCATCACCAGTTTTGTGGTAAGTGTTACGTTTTTTTTTTCGTGCGAGTATTCGTGACCATCTGTGGCAATAAATAAGCATACCACAGGCCTTTCAGCTTCAGACTTATATTGAATATACATGATGTCAGGCTTATGATGTCCAAGTCAAATGACAATCTATGTGTGTGCTTTCATCTACAAAATATACCTATGTGTATAATCTTCTAGGGAAGGGTCTCAGAATGGCTCATATCTACATTCTCCTCATCTAATAAGATTATTAAAATTTTGAAGTATGTGGAATACTGGTACTCAGTCTGTTGCGTTTAGTTAGTTTGGAAGCCGACCTCAACCTCCTAGTTGGGAAATGTCCAGGCAGATGAAAATGACGAAGGAACCTTCAAATATCGAGTAATTTTTACTCGTGAATGTAGGTTCCGATCTACTAGGAAGGATTATTATTTATTTTATCATCAGATTTATGAGTTTCAAGGTTTTACAAATGTTTCCATCTGTGATTGTTTTGCGTGCGTTTCTTAGTAAAAGAATCGGTTCTGTAAGTAAAATGTTAATGTAATTCTAATTTTACAAATTTCAGTCCAGCAACAAACCACAAATGGCGCCCGAAGAGGAAAATAAGTCAGAATACCGCGCCCCCCTCACCACCGTAGACCTGCGACACAACAAACTCAAAGGAAGCATCATACTTGGAAACTATGAGGTACGAAATAACAGTTACTGTTTTATCATTATTGAGTAACAGGTACGGCGGTTACTTTCGAGCCCCTGAGTACTCGAAATGACTGTCAAAGATCTACTCCTCTATTGACAGCCTGGACCAATGCCCTAACTTGTTTTCCAAGACACAGAGTACACTCGGTATTTATTTTATTGGTTTACCAAAAATAGAACAGAAAAAAGTACTTATATTTAAAAACCATCAAAATCTAGATGGTTGCATTTTCTTAAAAACTCAGAGGGAAAGAAGGAAATGCATGTAAACGATCATCCATCCAAGTACCATCCTCAAAAAGCTGTACTTGCTTAACCTTGAAGATCAACTGTAATTAGCCACGAACTCCTTTACTGTTTTATAAACATTGTAAGTGAATCAGTTAGTTCGGATGTCCGTTTGTAGCCGAGGCCATGGTCAGCAAGCTGTAGATTCCATCAGCACTAGTATTTTTTACATTGAGGCCTCATAATTAATCGATGAACATCTAACCCAGAAAAATATTTTGCGTAGAATGTAGCTCGGAAATATTAGCTAGCACGAGCATTCTACGTAAACTGACGAAGATATAACACGACCTTTAAAAAAAAATTGATAATACGTCAAAAGCATGCACACTTACGTCACGAGGTCACTCTCGAACTTCGATGCAGTTTATTGTAAACATTCGTTGATTTAAAAGAAAATATACGTCTCCATTATTTTTCAAAAGCTCTAATAGACGGATTAATTAAAATTGCAATTTGTTGATGCTGCAACATGCCTATTGTGCTTGAGCCAAGAATATAATGAACTAGAAGCCCGGTATCTGCTTAGCTACTTTGATAGCAAAATCCCCATCAACAAAATGATCCGCCATTTATTGAATTCATTTGTTACAAAAAACTTAATAAATGAAGAACCGCTTGACCGATTTTGTGCTACTCATAAACCATCTACTAAATAGTCCGAAAAAAGCACCGAAATTCGAGAGTTAGCAATTGCACGTACTATTGCCTCCGATTCTTCTCAAATACACACGCTAACGGTTTCTACTCATGAATAAATGAGTATAATCATTGTAATTCAATAATCGATAATAACTGCGATTACGTCTTCATCAATCTCCATTGTGAAGAACATCATAATTATTTATCAAAGTTTCTATTAGTTACTTAAATCTAATTTTCATGTCTGAAACCTGGGGTTTTTTAATAAGTAGAGTAGGTAATTATCAGAGTTGTAGTAGTTGGTATCTTGCAAGTATTTATTAAGAGGAAACACCAAGGGCTGGAGAATTGAAAAATAGGTATTTGTAAAATCTATTGCTGTTGCGCAGTGCTACGACTACGTTTTTATGGAAAAACGGCCGTGGTGTTTCCTCTTAACATTTGGAATGACTAAAACCGAAACGAATACAGTCACGAACAAGCTCAAACATCTATGCATTAACAAACTTTTACAGTAATTTTGTTATAGACTCTATTGGAACTGACGTAAGATCTACATAATTCATCAGATAAGATCAGTACTTATAAAGTTGCACCGATTCATGGTTATATCATTTTCATATGTTACTAAAGTAATATAAGAGCTCCTGATTGTCTGTATTCAATAGTAACTAGATGGATTCCCTTTACTACTGCATATAAGATTAACTCAGTATTTATGATATATTGCTATTATTAAATTTAAGTATTATTCATATTTCACAGCACCTGGTTTCCCTGGATCTATCGCACAATAGCGTAGAAGTGCTGGTGGTGTCAGCGTTGCGCGGTCTTCGTGAACTGTACGCGTCACACAACACGTTGCAGCATCTAGCGTTGCACGGCGCCATGTTGAAGACGTTGCGAGCGCCACACAATCGTAAGTTAATTAGAATCTTAATAATACATGATTTTACTCTGGTATCCGTAAGCGCGGATCTAGAGGCTCTGAGTTCGATTCCCAGGTCAAGCAGTGTTATAAGTTTCTTTCCATCAGGAATTCCTCAGTAGCGGCCAGAAAGTCTGGATTTGTGACCGGTTGATAGCAATAGGCTCGTATCATGTTTACATGGTGAAATGTGGGTGCATTTAATTAGATGCTACATCTCTGCCTAAACCTTCGGAAAATGCAGCCGTGATGGCTATTTATGTTGATTGGAAATGCCTTAAGTAGAAAATAACATCAGCCTTTTAACCGTGCGAACATTAGTAACACACAAACAAACGTTCGTCGCACCAAAAAAAAAACAATCTTTTATTTTCTTTTCAGAATTAGAAACCCTTACTACAACAGTACCACCGATCAACCTAGTCGAAATTGACGTGTCCCACAACAAGTTGACGTCCCTCCCGCAGTGGCTCAGCGGCTGCTCGGACCTGACCACGCTGCACGCCAGCCACAACCAGCTCACCTCCCTGCCCGAGCATCTGTTCTGCAGCGAACTGTCCAGTCTCAGCAGCCTACACCTAGCACATAACAAGATATCCAGCATACCTTCCATGCCAAGACTGAGATCACCTTTGAGAGAACTACTCCTCCACGACAACTGCATACAATCATTACCAGAAAATTTCTTCTCAGCCTGTGACAGAATGTGCGTCTTAAATCTCACAAACAACAGGCTGAGTCGACTACCCCACGCGAGAGGACCGTCCTCACATTGTCTAGAACGACTCTACCTAACAGCAAACTGTCTCACCGACGAAATAGCAGATGTTATCATAGCCTTCAGGGGACTGAAGATATTACACATTGCTTACAACTGCTTGACGAATATACCAGAAACCTGCATCAACTTTTGGCCAGATATTGAGGAGCTCGTCCTGTCTGGGAACTGCCTCTCAAGACTTCCTGAAAACTTACCACAGCTGAATAATATTAAAATAGTTAGAGCTCACTCGAACAGATTACGCTCTGTTCCCATGTTTGCATGCAGTGCATCGGTTAAAATATTAGATTTTGCACACAATGAACTTGATAGCATAGATTTACGATTACTAGCCCCAAAACAGTTAAAGTTTTTAGATATATCGTGTAACAAAAAGTTACAAGTGGATCCTTCGCAGTTTAGTGCTTACCGATGTCAACGTCCTCTTAGTTTAGTCGACGTCACCGGGCGACATTCCTTGCCTTGGACACAAAAAAGTGGTTTCCACGAAGAGTTAAACGGTACCACACCTTGGACTACTGGATTTTCTGAATGCCCAAATAAATCATTACAATTATGTTGTGCCCAAATACGTCTTCCAGCTTTCTGCAATAGGGAAGGTTTGTTTGCAATCATTGACGGTGAAACCGATATCGAAGTGCCGAAAATTTTACAAACGTGCATACCCGGACTCGTACTTGAGGAGAAATCTATAAAGGAAACTGTTAATGAATACATGAAATATGTTGTTTTATCTGCACACAGAGAATTAAAAGAAAAAGGTCAGAAAAAAGGTGCTTGTTTAATTATGTGTCATTTATCGCCTATTTCTGCGCAAGAAAACGGATTTGGTCACACAGCCCGGAAGTATAGCCTTAGACTTGCCAATGTTGGGGATACTAAAGCTGTTCTAAGCAGACGAAACGGACCTCTAAGTTTAGGTATTGAAAATAACAAACGACTTGGATATTCAACGAGGTATCCTAATACAGTGCCAGATCCTGACGTGATACAAACCGTAATAAAAGAAGACGACGAGTTCTTAATATTAGGGAATGGTAAATTTTGGAATGCCGTCAGTATGGAAACCGCCGTATCTGAAGTTCGAGCAGAACGTAATCCTGTTCTCGCAGCTAAAAGATTACAGGATCTTGCACAAAGCTACGGCGTAGAGGACTGCATATCCGTATTAATTATTCGGTTTGACGCAGCTCGATCTGATGTCGACTTGCTAATGAGAGAGCTACGGCAGACGATAAACAGTAACAAGTCAGTGTGTCGATCGGATTGTTGCTGCTCACGACTGGAACCCTGCTGTCACTCGGTAACGCCGCCGAAGCCGAGCAGTGACCGATCTTCCCCGAGCGGTCAGAGTGATCGTCCACCAAGTGAAGCCGTCAGCCACCAACACTACGCAAGCGTACGATCCCAAGCTAAAGCCTCCGAACGCAGGAGTTGTCGGGGAGGTGTCGCTCGAGCCATACGTGTGCGAGTTGAAGAAGACAAGGAGGAAGACCACAGACATGACGATGGATCTAACCCAGAAGAGCAATTCAAATGTTGGGAGTACATGCTTGAGCAAAACACACAGATGTTATTTGACAAGGAATTAGATAATCTATCAAAAGGGATTAAGTCAAATGTGAGTAGTCTCAGGAACTTGAAAGGTCTGTCGGGAAGTAGCCCGCAATTACATTTAACTGGCAAGCAATCAAAAGGTGTGCCTTTCTTGTCAAAGCATTTTGGCAGTGCAAGATCGTTTGGCAACGCACTGAAGCCAGATTTTCGATTCGGTTCAGGAAGGTTACCGAACGGCGGCCCTAATGCTGCATATTTTGGATCTTTACAGCGTCTGATGCCGTATCACTTGGAATACGACTTTGCTGTGATACAGGAGAAATCAACACAAGACTCTTTAGACCTTGAGGGTCGCATGCAACAGTACTGGGGTGTGGCCACGACGGAACTGTAAATATTGAGAGGACCATAGGTACTGATAGCGCATAAGTTGTAAATAAAACTTTATTGTAATTACATGTACAATTATTTATATAGATACCATTCATCTGTCGACTAGATTTTTTGCACAAAGTATTATAATCACTATGGACTTGCCTATATCAGCTATTATTACTTATATTACATTAATTCTATGTACAATATTGTGATAATTTCTGTCGAACGTTAAATAAATATAGCGTTACATCTACGTAAATCATATATCCTTTGTATCATTATTATAATAATGTACATATATTATAATTGGTACTTACATCATAACATGTATTAATGACTTTATAATCATATTTTATTTACAACAATGTACCTTGCTAGTGTATAAGGCGTTTAATTGTTATCTTGTGCTTGTCTTTTATATACACATATTTATATTTATTATATTACAATTTTAAACGAACGGCACAATCACAAAGATACACATAACAAAACATCAATATAGGAATGTTACCTCAATTGTAAACCTGGGTAAGCACAGCAGTTACTTCAAGATGAGTGATAAACAAATCCGATGGTTTATTGTATGCAATATCAATCAATGTAATGTTAAGTTAATTATTTTCTTAAATATTAAATTGCAAGTCTTGTGGTACATCGAACAATGACGATAACACTCACATCAAAGTGAAGCCACCAACACCACACTAAAATCATTCAAGGTCAGTGCATTCCAGTGTACCTGTTGAGCGTCAAACGTCACACTCACAGTCTTTACATTGACTTGCAATGAGAGTTCAAACAACTGTGGTGTTCTGTGATAAAGTTGTAGAACATCAAACTTTCACTAACTTTCATAAACGTCCAGTGCGTAGAAATGTTGAGTGTGGTGCGGTCACAGCTCGCGCTTGACCACCAGCTCTAGTGGTTGCTGCGCGAGCATGTGAGGGTAGAGCGGGCGCGGGGCGGGGGGCGGCGGGGGCGCGGGCGGCGCGTGCGCCGGCGGCGGCCGCCGCTAGGGGAAGGCGCGCGGGAGTAGTGGTGCGCCTCGCCCAGCCACGAGTCCGGCGACGGCGGGAAGTCAGGGTACCCGCCCGCCGCCGGGGAGGACGAGCTGCTGAGGTCGGACGCACCACCCGCCCCGCCTGCCCCACCTATGCCTACACCGCTCATTGCTTGACCTGATGATAACAACTTTTTATTAACTGAAATTCAGGAGAGCTGGATACAACAATTTACAAAAATTATTGTCACCTGTAAGTAAAATGAAATAGATGTCTAGCCTCTGTCTCTTGAATTCTTAAATTCTCAATTTTCTCGAAAGCCACGGTTAGCGGCTGCTACAAGGCGAGAGATAATCACGTAACAGTAATAGCTATCCAGGCTACGAAAGATTTCTTCGTAGAAACATAATTTCATGGTAAACACTATGTAAATGTATACAAGATGGTAATTAAAGGAATAGTGGTAGCGGACACTGGCAGCGGCGGCGTAGCAAATATCGTAGCGGGCGATGTAGCGATATAGGCAGTTCCTACATCATTTGTTAGTGAGGCTTCTCTATCATTTGCTGTATTATCCGACAAACTTACCTATATTGGTGTACACGAGATGATCAGGCGGGTAGTGATAGTGTGGATGTGGTGGTGAATGTGCGCGTAGGTAGGGCGGCGTAGCAGCGTAGCGAGCCCCCCCTGCCGCCGCACCCCCGCCTGCAGGGGAGCCCTCTTCACCTCCCAGTGCTACGGTGCTGTAGCTGTCGTTGCTTAGCTCTGAAATAATATTAAAATTGCGGTTTATTTACCTTATTTGCTAAACAAAATTCGTCCGTATTGAGATTAATATAAGGTACTGTAACCTGCTACCCACAATCGATAATATTATTCATACATACATACATAATCCTCACGGCCTTTTCACATAAAGGGAAGGGAGAAACTTCAAAGTGCCGCCAGCTACGACCCTTACATACTCCCTTAGCCTCATCCACATTCATACATTTGGTCATACAAGCACGCCAATTGCGATTACTACACACAAGTATTCAATTTATTGATTTACTTCACTCTGCAGTTACAGCTTTCAAGATTTTTGCTTTTTTCGAATTATATTAGGTATAGGTCCCAGATTTCAATGTTGGACAAGGTGTGATTGAGTTTTTCCCATTAGAATTTTCTCAGTGAATTCCACGAATTCTGAATTTATGACCGGTTGATGGCGATAAATATTAGGCTCGCACCCAATTGCTGGGACTTAAAAACACAACGAAATGCGCATATATGTACTATTAGCTACACTTCTGCCTAAAGGGCTTCACACACAGCAGCTATAATGTAAAGATGTACACATTATAGCACGATACATCTCATTACATCTTTCCATAGAGATTCGAAGATGTAAAAATATAGATTACAGCTGTCGTGTGTGGTCTCCTGACGATTTCTATGGAAAGATATAATGAGATGTATCGTGCTTAATGTACATCTTTACATTATAGCTGCTGTGTGTGAAGCCCTTGATTGGTGTATGAAAAAAAAAATGAAAAAAAATTACCGTGGTGACTAAACGAGTCCAAGTCAATCTTGAGCTCATCCTTGTCCAGCAGCCTGTCGTGTCGTGGAGACCCGCTTCCACTCTTCATAGATCTGAAGTATTGAGACCAGCGCGTGCGCCCCGCATCTTTCTTTAGCCGCTTCTCTTTCGCTCGCCTGTTGAGTTTAAAGGGTTCAATCAATTTAATTTATTTTATGAAGCGACATTATTCACTCATAATAAATTGCGACAAATGCAAAAGGGAAGGCAAAATTAATGAATTAAAATGATGCTAATTAGAGTACGCATTCACCTACTGAAAACCTTTGCTTAAGAACTTTCCACGTTTCGATTCTCATCTGAGTTTTAATCATTACTTTTTGGTAGTCTTATGTAGTTCGCGAACGAACTAGTTCGAAAGAACTGCTCCCACAGATGAACTTGTGAACTAGCTCCCACATTTTCCGCTCCGTAGTTCAGTAGTTCGGACAGAATGAAAGAGATCGACTGATCTAAGATCGTTGCACGGGAGCGGGACATCACTACATTATGATACTCCCGTTCGCTCACCGAATATGCGTGGATCCCGTTTCGTACACTTTACACAAATTGTCGCATGCAGCAGGAACCGTATTAAAACGAGCGAACAAAGACAAACTAAATCTGACATCTCTTTGCGAGCGAACGATTTGATCGCTCTTGATCGCCCCGGTCTCTATTACGAGATAGGAACTAACGAACTAGAAGAACGAACTAGTTCGTTTAAGAGCGGAGAACTAGATTGAGCGCTCTCAGTAGTGAATCAAACTAGAATGCCCAAGACTACTTTTTGGTATCTAATGCTATTCCTACATTTCATTATTAGTCATTTAAAATAAAAAGTAGAACAAAACTTATTTTAGAAAAACCTCTTTGAATGACACAATTATAAATTGAACTGGCCGAAATTGCCAAAAAAATTAGAAAGATAGCCATTTGCAAATAATAAAAAAAACAGCAAAATAAAACACTTAATGGCATCTCCAACATTTTTTGCGAGGGAATTGCCAGTACTTTCATTTTGACAGATAAAAACCTCCTAGTTAGAAACTTTTTGTTTCATAACTTGTAACCTTATTGAATTGTCACGGCCATCTCGTTTTTTCAATACATTTCAATAAATAATTCCACTCATATTAAATACTAATGCCACAGTCGTCCGACGAAGACGTCTAGACAGGGCAATCGTGCGGGGTGTGAGGGGTGAGACGCGGGTAAGCCGAGCCCAACTTGGGAACAAAACGATGTTACTATGTTGGGCTCTATCATTCAGGGCTATCGCGTGTGACGTGCGTATTTATTTTTATTTGTTCATTTAAAATGGCCGACCCGCGCACGCCTTTTTTTTAATAGGTTATTGCACAGGGCATCTGTTTGGAAATTCTACTAATATTATATTTATATGACTGTGTTATAATTTGTATGTCCCATGACAAGATGGTGGACTTTTTTTATTAATTACCAAGGGTGAATTTCGAGATGGCGAACGTATTTTAATTTACCAAGTACGGGTATCAATTTTGAGTTTATTAGGGGTCCTTGTTACAAAAAAGCCATCCTTTTTGAAATCCAAGATGGCGGAGGTCATTTTCTTATAATTTGATATGTGTGTCAATTTCGAGGTTATTTGGGGTGCTTGTTACGAAAAAGCCATTCTTTTTGTAATCCAAGATGGCGGACGTCATTTTTTCCTTAGAATTTGATATGGGTGTCAATTTCGAGGTTAATTGGGGTGCTTGTAACGAAAAAGCCATTCTTTTTGTAATCCAAGATGGCGGACGTCATTTTTTCCTTAGAATTTGATATGGGTGTCAATTTCGAGGTTAATTGGGGTGCTTGTAACGAAAAAGCCATTCTTTTTGAAATCCAAGATGGCGGACGCCGTTTTTTTTCTTAGAATTTGATATGGGTGTCAATTTCGAGGTTAATTGGGGTGCTTGTTACGAAAAAGTTATTCTTTTTGAAATCCAAGATGGCGGACATCATTTTTTCTTTAGAATTTGATATGGGTGTCAATTTCGAGGTTAATTGGGGTGCTTGTAAAGAAAAAGCCATTCTTTTTGAAATCCAAGATGGCGGACGCCGTTTTTTTCTTAGAATTTGATATGGGTGTCAATTTCGAGGTTAATGGGGTGCTTGTTACGAAAAAGCTATTCTTTTTGAAATCCAAGATGGCGGACGTCATTTTTTCTTTAGAATTTGATATGGGTGTCAATTTCGAGGTTAATTGGGGTGCTTGTAACGAAAAAGTCATTCTTTTTGAAATCCAAGATGGCGGACGCCGTTTTTTTTCTTAGAATTTGATATGGGTGTCAATTTCGAGGTTAATTGGGGTGCTTGTTACGAAAAAGTTATTCTTTTTGAAATCCAAGATGGCGGACGTCATTTTTTCCTTAGAATTTGATATGGGTGTCAATTTCGAGGTTAATTGGGGTGCTTGTTACGAAAAAGTTATTCTTTTTAAAATCCAAGATGGCGGACGCCGTTTTTTTCTTAGAATTTGATATGGGTGTCAATTTCGAGGTTAATTGGGGTGCTTGTAACGAAAAAGCCATTCTTTTTGAAATCCAAGATGGCGGACGCCGTTTTTTTTCTTAGAATTTGATATGGGTGTCAATTTCGAGGTTAATTGGGGTGCTTGTTACGAAAAAGTTATTCTTTTTGAAATCCAAGATGGCGGACATCATTTTTTCTTTAGAATTTGATATGGGTGTCAATTTCGAGGTTAATTGGGGTGCTTGTAACGAAAAAGTCATTCTTTTTGAAATCGAAGATGGCGGGCGTCAATTTAAATGTATTACGCCAATTCCGTGATAAATTGGGGTGCTTGTAACGAAAAAGCCATTCTTTTTGAAATCCAAGATGGCGGACGCCGTTTTTTTTCTTAGAATTTGATATGGGTGTCAATTTCGAGGTTAATTGGGGTGCTTGTTACGAAAAAGCCATTCTTTTTTAAATCCAAGATGGCGGACGCCGTTTTTTTTCTTAGAATTTGATATGGGTGTCAATTTCGAGGTTAATTGGGGTGCTTGTAACGAAAAAGCCATTCTTTTTGAAATCTAAGATGGCGGACGCCGTTTTTTTCTTAGAATTTGATATGGGTGTCAATTTCGAGGTTAATTGGGGTGCTTGTAACGAAAAAGCCATTCTTTTTAAAATCCAAGATGGCGGACGCCGTTTTTTTCTTAGAATTTGATATGGGTGTCAATTTCGAGGTTAATTGGGGTGCTTGTAACGAAAAAGCCATTCTTTTTGAAATCCAAGATGGCGGACGCCGTTTTTTTTCTTAGAATTTGATATAGGTGTCAATTTCGAGGTTAATTGGGGTGCTTGTTACGAAAAAGTTATTCTTTTTAAAATCCAAGATGGCGGACGCCGTTTTTTTCTTAGAATTTGATATAGGTGTCAATTTCGAGGTTAATTGGGGTGCTTGTAACGAAAAAGTTATTCTTTTTGAAATCCAAGATGGCGGACATCATTTTTTCTTTAGAATTTGATATGGGTGTCAATTTCGAGGTTAATTGGGGTGCTTGTAACGAAAAAGTCATTCTTTTTGAAATCGAAGATGGCGGGCGTCAATTTAAATGTATTACGCCAATTCCGTGATAAATTGGGGTGCTGGTTACGAAATGCCATCTAAATAACTTAAATCTGTCTCGAGTTGGTCCTATAGTAAAAGTTGTTCATTTTGGTAGTCTGTAGCAATTTTTTTTTCACATGTATGTTAGTACCCTTTCGGTTAGAATATACTTATTATTTATTAATTTGTATTGTATTTATGATATTTATTTATTTGGAAGTTAAAATTAAAAAAAAAATCGCAGTCCACGTCGTCAGTGTCACATAGTAACTATTTATCAAATGCATCAGTTCAATTTTTAAATCTCTTAGTATACGTCTTATCTGCATTTTTTATTTTCATTCAACTTCTTAATAATACATGCAGTAAAGAGGGGGTTAAAACTTGTTTTCATTATTATATAAGTGTTTAATATTGTTTTCATTATAATTCTGGCATCCATGTTGATCTGCAATAAATAAATAATTTCATAAATATTCTTTACTTGTGACAACCCTGGCCGATGCATAACTGTCTAGACGATGTCGGCATTTTACCCGAGATCAAAGGCGTCGTCCTACTGTATGATTTCTATACTGTGCTAATGCCCTCTGTTTTGTCACCTCATTTTATCATGAAATCACCCTCATACAATGTGAGAGATATGAGACATATTTCAAGTTTTGATTGCAATCGATGTTAAAAAAAATGAAAACACCTTCGTAAAAAGCTTACTACTGCAACCTTATTTACTTTCAACAATAACCACTTCGAATAATGAGTGAACTTTGATTTAATAATGCAAACTCGTTATAACGCTTCGATTACTTTCGATTTAAACAAATAATCGTATATTCGATGTATAAACAAAACACCCTCATCGGCCTCATTGCGTGTGTTGTTATTAGTAAAGCGGCGGGGCGCCGGCTTTCAACAAAGAGCTTGATTAATTAAAGTACCTCCGCCCAGTCCTCTGGGAGGGAAGCGCGTGCTGCGATGTACCTCATGCGGATTATTGATACATTGTCCCGAATTGCCTTTGCGTAATTTGTATTAAGTTAATGGTTCAACCAGAATAAGTCGCCCTTTAAGTTTAGCGAGTACCTATTTATTTTTAAAGAATTTGCAATCTGGCATTGAAAAAGTTCAAATATTCAATTTTCAATTCATCGTAATGTAGCAATTATGGAAAATGTATTTGTCACAATAAATATAATTATATTTTGTATTAATTGAAAAATTTTAACGAAAAAGAATAATAACTACATAGGTATAAATACTTCTTGGAAAACCTCTCTGTAGTATTCCAAGTCATGCATTGGCCGGTGTCGGCCAAAAAAATAATGAAAAAGCCATTTATTGGAACAAAAAAAAAACACAAAAGAAGAAAACTTAATGGCATCTAAAAATTTTTTTCAAGAAAACGTCCAGCACTAAGCATATCAATAAAAAGTAAATTGCGATCTTTTTTTAAAAGAGTCTTTAGAGTTTTAGTCTATAGCGTGTTTTTTTTTTTTTGTGAATTGCATTACAAAACTTCGTTGTTGATTAAAAAAAAGAATTAATACAGCGTTCGATTATGACAACGCGCCAAAAGAGAAACAATGGGATTTTCAGTAAGTAGAAGCTGTACCAAAAGTTAAAAAAAATTGCTTTTGCCTGTGGATTTAGAATTTCGTCACGTGACGTTTTCCTCGCGTACGTTACTTTTTTTGGGATAACAATACTTTCCGGAAACATTATATTTCAGTCGATGAATTTTACTTGATTCGTACCTACATACATAGCGAAAATGACAATGAAAATTACGCGACGTTACAAGTAAGGTTTTCATCATGTCAATATAATGCGAAACGCTAACAACATGTTTTACATGAGCACGTATTGTAGTTATATCGAGCACATAAAGTAAAGAAGTCGAGCATTGTGATATCGCGTTCACGTTTACGAGGCGAGGCCGGTGTGCAGGGCGTGACCGCTGCCGTGACTACGGTCAATCGCGCGCGACATAACATAGTTCCGCGACTATGCTACCAACATACTAACAAACAAACGTACATCCACAATACGCAAATATCTGAAGGACGTGCTTTTGTCATAAGACTATTGTGGTCATGTCAGAATCGATGAATCATACGGTCACTGCTTCGATTGTCATGAAAATGTCCGCGGTTACGGTCATTGCATTCGTGTAGGCAGAATCCTGAACAATGTACTGAAATCCACAGTAAAGTTGGGATGTAAAATTCAAAGTTTAAGATATCATCCAAAAAAATATGAATATGGTGGTTATATAAAAATAACTATTGTTATTACTCATCAAGATCAAGATGAAATTCTACTTCAAAACATCTCTTGTTTGGAAGTAGAATTTAATCGTAGCACCTATAGCAGTGGCAACAAATGGGATTGAAATCTTTCCCAGTGGTTACAAATGGGAAAAGGCAAATTCCAATAAAATCATTTGTGCAGTTATCTAGTTACATAATTATACTAAATATTTGCAGTCCAGTTGGACCTTTCGAATTTGTAGGTCAACAAGAATAAAGTAACAAGCCTGACTTCAAAGCAAGTCACGCTTCGGGATTTCTCTTAAATGCTATGTAGATCAATTGCATGGGTGTGCTACCTACAACAGCTCATGGCCGCAAAATCTTATAAATGCAATTTACTTCGTTAGTCAAATAAATGGTAACTGTTGCACTTTAAATTGATATTGAAATAAAGGACTTAACTAAATTTTTTGAGCGTGGTAATATCATCAAATGAGTCCTCCCACCCAGGGCAGAGTGGGAGGGACTGTCAGACTCGTACTGACTAAAATCTACGGTGTCCTTCAATAGCCCTTTACGTTCCAGGGTCACAGTAATTCGTAAGTCCCGCGATCCGGGTAGGCTTTAGTCCTCTAATAATGCCAACACTCTTTGACCGACCTCTTTGTTGGCCCGAGAGGTGGTACCAATACCAACCTTAAGGAAACTTGGCCAATGGCTTCCCTCAACCATATTAATTTATTAATAATAGATGGCAAGTCATGTAAAGAAGTAATTAAGTAAAAACAAAGAGCTAGTCGGTACTAATCTGCCATTCTTTTAATATCCCAGCACTAAAAATAACTGACGCAGTTTCACGTAACATAAATTTTACTGAACATTTTAATGTTTGCCTCTGCGTGGCCATAAAAGCTCTAATCTCTCTTTACGTCTTGTTAATTCACTTGACCATTTCAAAATCATTTCGTTAACTCGAACAACTCGGGAGGTACTCCTGCGCAACTAACATTGATTACAGATATCGAATGCTTCGGTATTCGGTACGGTTAAAGAGGCGTTACTTAGGTTTGCATGTCTAATTTTTCAACGTCGTCATAAAGAAATAAATGCCAGTTACGGCGAATTTAACTCCGTTTATAGTTCCACCAAACTACATATTACTTTTATCAGAGTAGGGAGAGGTTTGTATGTAACAGGCTGGTATTCGCAACTCCACGTCATATGCGCGTATTTTGCGTTTTAAATTGCAGTATTGCACTCTTATGTTTAGACGCACGCCAATTACATAGGTATACTTATCTGAGGGCAGTGATATTGAATCTTGCGACTTTGGGTATATTCTAACAGAAGCTACCTACTTATTTGAGGCCAGCTTTTTTACCCCTTGGTCCATAAATGCGTCGATAACCTATTACATAATTTTCTTTCTTAGAAAATCTCCTCTCCACAGCAAAGAAATACAAAAGCAACTGACCTGTTCTGAAACCAGACTTGCACCACCCTCATATCAAGGCCAGTATCATGAGCCAGCTGTTCCCTCACATGGCGCGCCGGCTTCGGACTACTGCTGTACGCGTTCTTCAGGGTCTCAAGCTGCTTGGCCGTGATCGTGGTCCGCGGCCTCTTGCTCGCGGCGTCGCCGTCTATGGAACCCTCACCGCCTGGACATTGCACATTAGAAGTGATTTTGATGTAGATTTTGCCATTTTCTTTTCCTAAGGAGTGAATAATTAGTTGTTGAAACCTGGTCTTGTTGCAGGGAAGAGATATCAGTTAGTCGTATATGAACTACTCTAGGAAGTATAAAATAGAGTAATAAATAAATACATTAATTAAATTAAGAAGACATGCTGCGGTTTTACCCAAATACGACAAAAAAAGACGGAAAAGAGGTGAAGGAATACAAAGTAGAGATTTCAAATATAGGTTTCAAAAATTACCTTTCGCTCTTGCGGCTTCATAGTCAGGTTTACAGACGAGTTTCCCATCCTCCATGAGGTAGAACTCGTCTCCCGTGTTGAGCGTCCGTGCGCACGCGGCGCAAGCGAAACAGCGCAGGTGGTAGACGTGCGACTGCGCGCGCCGCACCACTTGCGTGGGGGGAATGCCCTGCCCGCAGCCAGCGCACTTGGTGCCGAACCGCCTGGGACAGCAGCCGCAATCACAACAACATTATCAACGTGACAAACGCTGTTACATACATGAAACTCTTACAGGTGTTTAGCAAATGGCATATTAAATAGTTCATCAATATTCAAATGATTTGGAGGTTGGTAGAACAGACTTTATTGGCTGGTCGCGAAATCAGGTTTTGTAGACTACATACAGGCGCGTATATTTAAGCACCTTCAAAAGATGTAAAGAAATACCTTTAAGCGCCAATCCTTATTTAATTTTATGAGCACTCTGGGATCTATTTCAGAAGATCTAGTAACCGGCCAGAGATAGTTAGTAATATCACTGAATTTTATTTGGTTTTCTCCACCTACTATTTTATGAGGAAGCCTCAAATGCTCTAATTTCATAATTCTACACAATAACTAAATACCACGAGATGTGCCACTGCCATCTACCAATACAACTACGTCGGCGCAGTGAATTAAGTACGACCATACCTAGACAAGACCCAGTGAAAATGTTAAAGCTGTTATACATATAATTATAACACCCAGTAAAAGAGGCTTACTTGAAGAAGTCGTCGGTGCAGTAAAGCTGGTTGTTCCTCGCGAAGCATTTGCCGGAGAGCATAGCGCGGCACTCCACGCACCGTAGACAGCCGGCATGCCACGTGCGGTCCGACACCTTTAGCACGTAGCGGTCCACGATCATCTCGTGACAGCCACCGCATTTCGGGATACTGGCTGCAACATACAAAGAGTTGTTAAACACTGACTATAGGCAGTACCGGCGTTAGGGTAGGGCGCGGTTGGACGACCGCCCAGGGCGCCAGATATAACGGGGCGCCGCCTGCAGGCCTACTGACTCCAAAAAAAAACGTTATGTTTGCAACCCTAGAATAGAACGCAGTGTTCAAATCGAAGCACTGAACTGCATGCAGTTAATTTTAGTGGGAATCCCCGACCACACAGAAAAACATCTATCTCTTTTAAAAATTCTTTTAGATTTACACACATAAATAAGAGAATATTCGGAATATTGGTCTTTTTTACATATCCTGGAAAAATCTGACCATGTCAAACTCTGTGGTGGTCTCCAATTGAAATATTGAAATTAACCGGCTGCCGGGGTCGCGGGACTGTCTCCTTAGGAAACCGTGACCCTGGAACAGGATACGTAAGGTAAAGGGCTATCGAACTTCAAAGGATCAGCCTTTATTATGGTAATTTCATGACATGGTTTTGCTTTTCTATTTGAAAAAAGAAAAACCATGTCATGAAATCAAGTTTGAATGCAGTTAGGGGGCGCAATAGAAATCTCGCTCAGGGCGCTGGTAGTGCTAAAACCGGCACTGACTATAGGTACTAGCATTTCCCCACGACACGTGGATTTTGAAAACTTCAACACATCATTTCATTCCTATGTGAAATCTGAAAATGGACCTTTGCCAGCAGTTCTCTCATCAGAGTCTTTTATAGTTATGGTTTTGGCATTCTCTCGTCACGTTGTCGTATCTACTCAGCTATCAAGATTTCAACTTCAAAGTCCTCTGGACATAAAGGCCAAGTCCTAACTCAGACGTCAAAAAACCTTTATTATAATCTTTTTTTGCAGTACCTGTCATGTTTCACGAGTAATGAAATCCGATCCAGTAGTTAAACTAACTGCTATTTGTTAAATATAATAATGTATTTTATAACCAAAGGTTAAAAATCAATCATGGGATTATAACAATAAGGTATTTAATAGAAATAACCCAATAAGGCCTACTTGCAGCAACCCGAGTTATCTTTTAAACTGAGAGTTAGTTGCCAACACGAGGTTAAATTGTCAATATTGTATGAAAAACTGTCAATTTAACCTTGTGTTAGCAACTAACTGACTTAAAAGATAACCCGGGCTTCTGCAAGCGGGTCTAAGTCAGTCCGTTGGGTTATAAAAAAAACATAATTCATTTTTAATGTAATGTAAATGTGTAATGATTTTAATAATAATTTTTAGGGTTCCGTAGTCAACAAGGAACCCTTATAGTTTCGCCATGTCCGTCCGTCCGTCCGTCTGTCCGCAGTTTAACTCCGAGACGCACAGTACTAGAGAGCTGTAATTTGGTGTAAATATACGGATTTGTTGTGCCAAAAAAGTGGTAAAATAAAATCTCGTAATAGTTATTTGTTATACAAGAGTGCAAAGTTGCTTTTTAACCGCGTGCTCAATTTTGATGACCGAGCAAGCGAATGATTCTAAAATTGAATCACGAGTGCAACGAGTGATTCAGAAATTAGAATCATGAGCGGTAGCGAGGGAATCAAAAGAGCACAAGGTGAAAAATCTTTACACTCGAGTGCAACACGTAACTTTTCATCCCACCTCAGCGAGGAAATGACTAGATGCAAAAAAAACGTACGTTGTACAAATTCAAGATAGGTACTTTTATTTCAGTTAAGGTATTAACTACTACATTATTATAGGTACCTAAGTATTACAGAATAATTTTTAAATTATAACAAATAATACTTAGGTAGGTATATAGTATGTTTTCAAGTTTCTTATTTTTATCTTGGTTTGTCTTAACAATAAGTATGACGTGAAAAGAAAACCGCACAAAGCAAATTAAAAAAGGTAAAAAAAAGTTCAGAGTCAGGAAGGTTCCGAGTCTGAAGTTGTAACAAAATAAGAGTAGATTACGCACCAAAGGATTCTGGTTTCGGATTCAACTTAGCCCAAGGCAACACATCTTTACTCCCGAGGACAGTACTCTGCTGTTGGGGTCAGCGGGCGCCATCACTGGTACAACTCTTTAGTGCAGTGTGCATGTTCTAAATTCAATTTACTTTATCCGCTAGAGGATAAAAACGGCTTTTACTCACAGATATCGAAGAGAAAAAATAGTCTTTCCGAGATGGGGGGATGAAAAATATTTTTTTTGGGGTACCTCCAGTACTTACACGTAAAGTGAGGATTTTTTTTTTCTCGCGTACCCCTTAGTGTGGGGTATCATTAAACAGGCCTTTAAAAAATAATGATAGTTTCCATTAACAATTTTTTGATAAAAAAATTCGTTTGTGAAATATTAAGCTTTAAAGTGCTAAATTTTGCTCGATTCGAGTGTCCCCCCCCTCTACCAGCTAAACGGTTATGTTTGGGGGTGTGAAAAAATTCACAATAGTAGTATATATAACGAAGTTTAAAATAAAATTATCATGACTAAGTAGGCTTTACAACTTTACGAGTAATAGTCGACCAACTTATAAAATGTACTTGGATATCATATTTTCTTAAACAAAATGTATCGGAGACAAATGCAAATGTAAGTTTGTCAACTTTATTTTTACAGCTTTAATAGGTATGTTTTTTGGGGATAGGTAGGTTTTTATCGTCAACTATTTTTAACTAATTTCAAAAAAAGGAGGAGGTTCTAAATTCGTTGTAATCTTTTTTCTTATGTATTTTCCCCGATTTCTCAAAGACTCCTGGACCGATTTTGAAAATTCTTCTTTTTAAAATTAAATTCAGCGAATCAGTTTAGTTAGTTCGCATAAGTATTTTGATGGGCAACTACGGAACCCTACACTGTGCGTGGCCCGACACGCACTTGGCCGGTTTTTATAAACTCTAGCTGGCGGACGTATTATCGATGCTGTCAATATACCTATACTAAGTTTAACTATCCAACAAAAAACTGAACCACATGTTAGATATAAAAATGTGTTTCCATTTTATCTATGCTCAATTATGTTCTTGAAAACACTTCCTATTTCTTCTCACCTATTATTTTGTAGTTCTTCACTAACACCACTCTCAATCGGAGCTATCGATTTTATATGTCAAAATGGCCAATACGGTAACCGTACACGGTATGCAGTTTGTAGGCCCAAATAATTTGGGAGGAAAATCTAAACATATTTTCACTTTAGATGCACGCCAAGCGATCGATGCTGCGTTGCGTTTCACAGGTTCGATTCCCGCACGGAACAAATAATTGTATGATCTAAAAGTAATTGTTCCAGGTATGGGTATTTGTTGTGTGATTTTAAGTTTGTAAACGCATTCATGACACATAAGAAGTGAGTGAGGTAGAGTTAAAAAAAAAACCCCAAAATAGTTGGAAAAGAGCTAGGCAGATGATGAATATGACAGAAAGTTATGCTACCAAGTGCCCGCTTAACCTTATGATATTGTATTATTGGATTCTGAATAAGAAAACTGAAGGTGATCGTTTGACAAATTCTTCTTTATCAAAAAAAACAAAGAGATTTAAAAGAACCTATAGAGCGGGCATTGGGAAAATTGTCATACAAAATTGTTGATGCCGTGCGTCAGTAGCACTATCTAGCGTTGCATAGCAACTCGACTACTAGACTGAGCGACTTTTTACCTATTGGTAAAAAGTTTTGGATCACAACTTTCTTCGTGATGTCCCGTCTATTGCTCGTATATAGTTTAATGTCTTTTCAAAAAAAAATAACATACCGAATATTATGTAGCAGACACCATTAAAAAGCAAGCAATAAATTTTCTAAATAAAGACCATTTTAGACCTGCAAACCCATTTCTATCAATCTGTAAAATTAGTTTTAATTTGCATCGAAATCTATGATTTATAGTGAATTCATTGAGCCAAAAATATACGTGTCAAATTGACAACCTCTTCTTTTTTTACGTTGGTTAAAAATACGTTATGAAAGGCGGCTATTGCCACACCAAATTCATGAGTAAAACGGCGTCTTTACAGCTCATAAATATTGTGTCCAAAAGATACTTAAGGTTTAACACACCACCGGGGTCGCACTCGCAGGAATGTCTGAACAGGTAACCGTGACCCTAGAACGTAAACGGCTATTACAGGAACATCGGGGATTTTAGTCAGTACGAGTCTGACGGTCCCTTTCGCTTCACCGGGGGCGCGAGGACTCATTTGATTTTACACACCAACAGCAGTTATGTGGCCCTGGAACGCAAAGGGCAAGTGAAAGAGAAGGGTGGATTTTTAGTCAGTAAGAGTTTGACACTCCCTTCCGCTCCACACAGGTAGGAGGAAAAGTTCATTGCGTCCTCTAAAGATTATCTGATAGAGTAATGTATATAATTTTTTATAATACCCTACTGTGTGGTGGAATTTTTCTGCATATCCAGTGGGTACTTTTCTTTTAACGTGGTAAAATCATCAAATGAGTCCTTCCATCCAAGGCAGGGCAGGAGGGACTATCGGACTTGTACTGACTAAAATCCATGGTGTTTATAATAGCCCTTTACGTTCCGGGGTCATGGTAATTCGTTAGTCCCGCGACCAAGTACTTCACGTACTTACACGGGTTTTATTTACAATGGACATTATTCTGGTACATTTTCCACGCTTGTTTTTCATGCTTAAATGATTTCAAATAATTCGCTACAGAAACGCAGTTTCCCGATAAAATTATATTAACCGAAACTATCTGATATGTAAGTATCTACTTTATGCAGCAGCTATTTTATGACATTATTTCTATACTTACTACGAGTTTATCTTCAGGAAAACCGTATCATTTTTTTGTTTTGTGCAGGGAAGGGCAAAGTTTACCACCTCAGCAATTTCAGCGGACTCAACAGTTTTCAGTTTAAAGTTGCGAAATGGCTCTATTTTAAAGTGTTGTTGTTAGTTATTTTAAAGTTGGAAAACCAATAAAATCTTAAAAAGAAAAAACGAAATAAATGGAGAAGCGTTCTCTCCTTCGTCCATCTGCTTTCACTTTGCAACAATTAAGTTTATTCATCATCATCATCATCAGCCTATAAATGTTCCACTGTTGGGACACAGGCCTCCTCTTTGTGTGAGGGAGTGGGCCATAATCTACCACGCGGGCGCAGGGCGGGTTGATAGACGTCACACGTCTTCGAATTTTTGGTTCTAAGACATGCCGGTTTCCTCACGGTGTTTTCCTTCAGCGTTTTGAGGAGGTATTCCTCGTAGCGCTCCTGAGAGCAGTGGTGATGAAATTAAATTACGTGAAGTAATGCGCCAGGCTGGGTTCGAACCCACGACCTAAAACTCGTAAGTCGGGGCCGATACCACTGGGCCACCATTGCTCAATTTGTTTAAGTTTGTTATTTAAAACTAATTTGTCTCACATATTTTTCAGTGCAAACAATCCTTAATAAATAAATAGACTCTTGGGGTATATTGCAGATAGACAATTCACCATATGGTGTTGGTATATTTTACACAGCTATTTTTTATGTAGTAGAATCTTCATATGAGTCCTCCCACATAGGACGGGACGGGAGAGACTGTCAGACTTGTTCAGTAAAAGTCTGACATTCTGAAATCCCATCTTATTTGAGTATGTTTTCTAATGAAAATATTGGAATAGAAATACTTAACAGCTGTTGGTAAATGACCAACAGTTTGTTATCGATATTTCACCTACTTTTGGTGATCGAGAGGTAAAATTAATTCATTGGATGTTATGTTAATCAGCTGATCTGATGATAGAGACGCAAGACGGTCTGGTAAGAGAAACTTAGTAATTTATACTTCAGGTATTTGAGCCAATAAAACCTAGGTTCTCTATAGCCTACAGAGGAACCCCAGGTTTGTATTGTGACAATGTTGATTGAATAGTCTTTTGAACAGGTTATATCAGTGACCTGCATTACTTGACCCACTTTCCCTTATTCTGTTGTACAAAGATGGGTCATATATTGAGGGTCACTGGCTCTACAGCGGTGCCTTGTTTACATAAATCCAGATTTACATAAAATACAGATTTTCGTCGTCACCACATTCGATCATGTTCTTAAATGTCACAATTGCTACTAAAAAGGGCGCACGCTCAAAATCAAACGAAACACAGAAAATAGCACAGCACAAAGGACACTCACACATAACACAACATTACGTACATAGGAATACTTCGGGCAAGTGCTCGAGCTGTATCGGCGGCACGCGCATGTCCTCGAGCTCGGTTTCCTCAGCGCCCGGATACATCATGGCCCCTAGCATGGTGACGCGGCCGACCCGGGCCGCTCCGTCCGGCGCACTGCCGCCACCCCGCCGCGCAACCCCCAACCCTCTTATCACCAACCTATTCTCATTGGTCGCCGATAACAACCACCACGCCCCCCGTCCAATCCACACGGACACGGCTACACCCACCGATCGATTGTAAAAAGAATTTTCGCAGTATTTCCCACCGATATTGAACACTTTACATCGCTCAAGTGTTTACAGATGAGCGCCGCTACACCGCTTTAGTTTTTATGCACCATTCTTTTGCATCAATAAGGGATTAAAGGTAAATCGGAATGTAGCTATAAATTTTCATAAATCGGATGTTTATTTTAATTGTGTGCTTATTAAACGAATATCTATGAAAATGTTGGTGAAAAGCTCTAAGGCCTTATTACAAGATTACGTATTTTATTTACCGCGTTCTCACAATTATTTACTGTATGAAACATTGAAAAAAAGTGCCTCTAGTGGACGAACGAGGAACTAATTTTTTTCATCAGAAAAACGTGAAAGTTCACGACGTGAAGTCCTTTTAACGCGGCGCTAATGTCTATGTAATTTCTAGTACCTAAGTCTAATTTATATGAAATTACATTTAATAATTTATGTAGAACCATGAATTTGCACAGGTAATGAGCGGTGGCACGTACTCTACGTCAAAATATAAGTAATGTAGGCTTCAGTACCGCTACGTGCTACGGTGTGTGTGACGGAGGGTAAGATAGGGCGCGGGCGGCGCGCCGCGTAGCATCTTCGTAGCATCTGAAGCTACGTTATTTCCAGATGAGAATCGGTGCTACAGTTTTTTGTCATTTAATAACTTTTACTATCAATCGTATTTTGATTATTCGAATGACTCGAAGAGATTATTAATTTTTGTGTCTTGAATTTCTGGTATTTCAATTTGACCTCTTATATTTATGTAATTAAAGTTTACTAAATCGATTAACAAGAATAATGGAATTTGCGAAGTATTTTTTTACATATTGCAGATAATAATTTTACGCCATGTTGTTACGTATTTGAGTAAACAAACTATCATAATGTTGAGTAAATTGGTAATTACGAAAGATATTCGACAACAAATTAATTAACAAGCAATTATCAACCAAATTAATTTAAAATCACAACGTACATAAAAATAATTGGTGATTGCGTATTTTCGGATACGATGTTTATCGGGTTATTGATTCAATACACACTATCGAAATTTACAAAAAATATATTATCTACATATATAAATTGTGTTCTTAGTTATTCAAAACTATGTAACGTGTCATTATTTACTTTTTAATTTCAACCAGAATAATTTATGATATGATGGTGAATTGGTGATATTCTCCACAAAAAATATCCAAAACGTAGCAAACACAACCTAACGCGGCGTTCCTGTATGAACCAGACACATGGCGGACGGAAAACGGAGGGATCGTTGCTAGTAACAGGGATTGTTCTGACACAACAGGGATTGCTCATCTGTTTTGAAGAGTATCAAGAAACTTTGTACCCTGTTGCACAAACTTCTAAATATGAACCAAATTCGACCTCTGCTGGCCTACCATGACGTCTTAAAGAATGAGTCTCTAGGCTGTGGGAAAGAGATGGCGCTAGACGACTGACTGGAGCGCGTTAAAAGCTCGTGGTAAGACCTCTGTTATTCAATTCAGCTCGAATATTTTAGACATTTTAATTTATAAATACGTATAGGACTCATTTAATGATTTCACAACGATAAAGAAAAAAAATGTGCTCCACGGTCGACCACATCATCGCTTACCTTGGTCAAACAAGGGCCTATCATCATCATCATCATCATCATCTTTGGGGTCGGCTTCCAGTCAAACCAGATTCAGCTGGATATCAGTATTTTACATGGAGCGACTGCCTGTTGGACCTCTACAACCCAGTAACTGGGTAATACGATACCCCATCGTAAAACTCCAGGCCTATCGTAAAAAATAATATAAAATATGACTATAAATAGTAAAAAAGCAAGACACTGAAATTAATGAATGGACATGTTATTGTAACACACATAAACATGCCAAGTAGTCTAACGGTTTTTTCAACAGAAGTTTGACAATTCATCACTATGTTTGTATGACAAGTTGCTGAATTTATAGCTTTACTTACTGCAAGTTTTTGTGAATTGTACCTTTCTATGTTTATTAGGTGCTAGCTATTTTGTCAATTAACATAAGTAAGTAGTTGCATAACTTCTGAACGACTGCACCAAATTTTATAACTACTTATTTGTTTGTTCGTTATTTTCAGTGCAAGATTTTTGTGTACAATCGACAAAGTTGAATCATGACCCACCATAAGCTTATTTTCCTACAGAAATTCAAATACAATTAGGTCCATATTCGCATAAACATACATATCCATGGTAACGATTTTGATCTTTGTCAATTTGACGGATTCAAACGATTTATTGTCAAAATGGGTCATGATTCAACTTTGTCGATTGTACCTAAGTAGTTTAAAGAAAAACCACCGAAAGATCACACGCGAACTTGAGCGGGTCGCTACTAGTAATACATATAGTATAACAAAGTAAACATGTTTTTTTTTTTAATTTAAACTTCCCGAAACCACTATAAAGCAAAGTGTCTCCACCATTAGTTGACGTGCAGTCCACTGTACATTTTAAAAATCATGCTTAATGTATGCAACACCAAACGCTTAGTTTTTATATGAATCAGAATAAAACATTTCCTACAAACACTGCGTCACTGGTTCAACTGCAATTGTAAGGGCCTTTTCAAGTGCCTGCATAGTCGATGCATTTTTACCATTGATAGACTTTTACCTATTTTTAAATTAAAGCATAATTTTACTAATACTTTATCTACTGCTAGTTCACTCTCATTTCATCAAGCACCATTCATTTACCAAACGTCGACGAACAAACTCAATCAACATTATTTTTACGCAAGACAAAATATTATAGCGTTTACTGTGAGCCCAAGTCACTAACAAGACTGCATAACGAGCTCTCCATCCGTCAAATCAAAATGGGCACGTTACCAACTTAACAACACACACCTAGCTCGATGACCATTCGGCTATTTTATGGTGGAGCGATACTATAAATACTCAATATGAATCGTTGGCTCAATCCGGCCAGGCCGTGGTCAACCGTGGCCGCTTGGTTGCTACGATAAATTATCCAAGTGAACGCGAGGCCAGCCGTGTGCAACTTTACGACGACATAAATCACGGCTTAGCGTCGCTGGAACCACCCTAAACGCGTGCGCAGACCAGGTTACAAGGTTATACATTATGAAACGTGAGCGAGCCTTGATTCTTGAGCAGTGGATGTTACGGACGCCCGACGGCCAGTGGGTCACACGATGTTTTATTAATAGTCTCGCTGAAAGTCCCGTTGGTAAAGAACATTGGCTTGTTAGTGCTGCTGGGCTACATTAAGGAAGGTTGAAGCTAGTAAGAAATATAGAAAGAAAAATAAAGTTTCTCAGATATTAACGTTGAGAAAACTTAAAGAAAAGGAGGATGTAATAAATAGAAATTAGTTAATTAGCAACCTATTAAAAAACAAGTCAGGATTCGAGGTCAATGCAATGCTGGCAGTATGGAAAAAAAATATGATGAGAAGTAATCTAAAAAAAATGTAAAGAAAAAATAAATTCTTTTTCGTTACTTCCCTACGCCAATAAACACTGGCCCAGCATAAAATTATGATTCATAAAAGGAACGTGCATTTGAAAAAATTTAAACACACAACCGGGGCGTAGTGATGTATGTACTTTGTTCCATAAATTGTGTGGGGTGGTCGTGTGCCGCTGGTCCCTGGGGCCTCGGCGCGTGCGCGGCCCAGCGTAATTGACGGTTACCGAGCACTCCTGGAGCTTCTTTCCCTTCAATCTGCACATCGGATGCGACAGCAACCAACTCGGTCGGAAACACTAGGGAAGCATTAGTGCTTCTTCGAACGATCCCCTTGCTAAAATGCGGCGTGCGTTGAAAGTGAAACAATAGCCGCACTTAAACTTAGTGTAAAGTAACTTTTGAAAAAGTTTAAATGACTCTTAAGGGGAGTTAGCGTGTTAAGACAGACGAAACCTTTTATCACTCTTTGTAGTTTTTTTATTTGTTAAAACGTCTATAACGTGACTTTTAAACGTCGCCTTAGACTGGTAAGTAATCCTGTATTGTGTGATGCGTTTACAAACATTTAAATTCCATAGATACCGGAACAACTACTTGTTGGATACAAAATATATTTGCTCCGTGCAAAAACCCGAACCCCTGGCAAGCAGGTTAGCAGTCAATTGCTCAGCCTCTACACCATCCAGGCTGTCAAGTTGTTACCCAACAAGCAAAGTATTATTTTCCTTATTGCCGACAACTCCAGAGTCAAGTAAAACTTTATCTTAACTTAATTATGGCGTTAATATGTAATTTTACTGCTTACAGGCTGTAACACTTGTTAATTTTTACCAAGCAGCATAACAATAGAAACACTCACATTGAAAATTCTACTTCCAAAAGTCCACTCACTAAACGATCATAAAAGTGATAAGATACTCCGTAAGATAAAAATTTGTCCCTATTTGTTCGCGATGTATCCGAACGCGTGCCGGTGGGCCGCGGTGTCCAATTTCTGTGGGAAACCGCTCTGCAATGGACCTTGACAAGTTCCCATGATCAGCTGACAAATATTGACTACTGATATTATGTAATGTGTCTTTGTTGCGTTTCGCTAAATATGCATTTAGTCAGGACGAAATGTGAGCAATTATTGGCACTTAGGATATTACAGTAGTGCGTTTATTTTGAAGGCGCTGCTTAAAAAGTTTCATAATATTATAAGGATAACATAGCAGACATCAGTAGAACCCAGACTTATAGTATATAGTATTATGACATGAATTCCCAAACAACTAGATACAAAACCTAAATAAAATATGGCCTCATAACACAATTACTATGAATTATAACATTGACATGCGGAAGCCAGGCGGCGGTCCCGCCCGCTGTAAAGCGCTTTAATTTCATAATGTCTGCTTGATCTGATTATAGCGGAACCGAAAAATTATATCGTTCCCTAATTAGGTTAAAATGCAATTTAGAGATGCGCCGCGGGCGGCACGCGTCCGAACAGCCGAACACTTTTATGGTAGTTTAGCAGCTGGGGTTGTGGGACAACCCTACCCTGACGTGACGTCGGATCATACGACGATAACTAGAGATGCGAGTGATTGCTTATTGTTCTTTTGAGCGATACTATCCGTTTTTATTGCTTAATTATTTATGAGATTATTTTTGTTTGTCTCCTTCGCGAAATGTTACTTTGTAGGTAACGGAGATCGACGTCGTAGCAATAACATGTTATTTGCAGGCGCTTTTTAATTGTCTGAAATGGATTTATATACCTAATATTTTAATTGGATTCAAATGGTCAGTGTTCTAAATTAATTCCTTACACATTTTCAAAGAATGTAATAAAAAGAAAAAAAAATACCTGCATTGGAAAGCAAACCTAAGAACATTTCCTTTCTAGGATATAAGTCTTGTACTCCTCTCCCTCACATTTTAAAGCGATAAAATAAGCTTAAAATCATTAAATTTCTTAATTATTTGACTATAATCATAAACCACAAGCTAAAAGCACTAACAAAGACCATAAAATCAAACCTAACAAAGTAAACCTCGGGCTGTCGTCGCCCCTTCAAAACGCGACGAACCCCCACTTATTAAAATTAATAAGTGGGCCCTTGCCTGCATTAATGATCGGCTTGTGTCAATAGAGATGTAATATATTTGACAAACAACGTTAACCAGATCGTGGCCAACAGTCGGTTTGTTGTTTCATGACCACCACTATAGCACTAAGGTTTGGAAATATATCTAGAATTAATTTTAAAATAGACTAATGTATGATTTGTTTTATAACAGCTTAGACAATTTTTTGGGGCCACTTGAAGAATATTTTTGATACTTTCCTGTGTTCATTGTGTGCAAGGACATAAGTAGTAAAATAAATAAGTACGCTAAATAATCGTATCTAGTAGGTGTTTTCTTTCCTTTTCTGAAGACTAAAAACCAACCTTCATTGTTAAAGCATTCATTATTACCAAATCAAAACGCCTCATACGAAAATCAATATCCAGGTTAGTTAGAGAGAGATTCTCAGAAAAAACTCGACTCACGATAAAAAAATGGTAGTAACAGTATCTATCTATCTTGACCAACCAGAATAAATCCAGGCAATTGATTACCGTGAAGAAAACAAAGAAAACCTAATTTGTGACTCTCTTGATGCCGAAAATTTCTCCTTACCCTATTTCAAATAGAGGAGTATAAAAATGTCCGCATTAATGACTCTTCACTTTGAATTGAAGTGCATACTCTGAGACTTTGATCCTTGTTTGCTCAACCACTGCAAACCAAGGGTAACTGGGTAACCAAAGGAAGGGGGCACTGTGTTTGCTAAATAAATATTTTTCATAAACGCACTTGCGTTATTTGCCTAATAATTCATTATGACGGGATATACTTGTGATTTCACCATAAATTAATTAATTATTTAATGGATACTGGCTGTGTGCTTTCATCGTGCGGTAGGTCCTGAGAAAAAGTTTAAGAGCTACGAGAAATAAAGACCTATTTCCTCATCTAGCTACTTTTATGTAATGTAAAACTAAGACCACATTCTTCCGTTCCCATGCCATTTTAATTGCCCGAACTTAACTGGCTATAGCTAGAATAAAATTGTAACTTTATTCGTGGTTCACAGCGCTGAAACATAAGTGCCTATTCTGTAAAGCAGTAGGCGTCGGATTGCAAGGAACACGACGCGTTGATATTGTTTACGCGGGTTTGTCGGTTAATGAGGTCGGAATAAAAAAGAAAGCATTATTTTTAACGCTACCTCATTAACCCACAATGTGAGCGTGGCGAAGTCGCCGCGGTCCGGGGCTCCGGTAGCAGAAATTGAATCTCGAACGCATGCCTGCCGCAACGGCTCGCGTTTAGTTCTGCTTCCATGCAACGCCTCCCGCAATATTACTAAGACGATTCATAAATGTACAAAGTTATCGTTTGGAACATAAATATAACAGAAAAGTAGGCGAGTTCAAATTCTCAACTGATACAGTTAAAAACAATGAAAATGCTTAAAAAAAAAACAATTTTCGCGTACAAAAAATGAGAGCAAACATTTTTTTAAATTAATCTGTCCGCGTTTAGAAGAATAATCGTCTAATGACGAGCTTACTTAAACAGATTGGATTGTAATTAGTTTCTGTGTAAAATCGTTTGGCATTGACCACTGGATGGACATCTGCAGCTGAAATGAATGATTCATTTCTTTCACGAGAAGGTGAAAGTAGGTTTAGTAAATCTTTATTTAACAACCAGCGCGATTCAACGAACAAATCATACTATTACATTCACAATGAAGGATACTAGTCGCACCTACTTTTTTAACCGATTTATAGGGAATGCATGGATGTTATTACCAGTGCTACGGATTACAAAAATCTAGTGCACATGTTAGAAAATGATGAGGTATTTGACAAGAATTGTGGTTGAATATTTAAACTAAAAAGAGTAAAATAAAAACTTTTTCAAAAAAATAAAGTGACCGCCTACAAAAACAACCTCAAAAAAGGGTGAAATAACCTACAAAACTTTTCTTTCGGAAGTCGGTAGCAAAAGAGACAATAAAATTAATAAAAAGGTCAAAGTTTTTTTGTGAAAATCTTGTACAATTTACACAGTAATAAATGCAGTAGGTAGTAATACAACCTCCCTTTTTAATCGATTAAAAAACGGAGACTTCTCGCGATGTTAATCCGATGCGGTGCATTAGTTTCATTATCTAGGTAATGAATTAAAGAGTTAGTACTACAAATTAGCTTTAAATCTGTTGCTTCCTCGTTTTTTTGTCACCAAAGTTTATAAAAAGTGACCGTAACTCATCGTCCAGTTTGTGTAAAAAACTTAGTATTTTTTGTTAGACTAGTAACTAGTGCGTTCTGTACCGGGCACCGACAAACAAAAAATGTAAACAAACTTTTACGTAACTCGAGTTGAACGAGTAGTGGGTTAGCGAGAAGTTGATTATTTCGTTTACATAGTTTCTTTCCAATTATTTATTTTATCTTTATTTTTAATTGTGGCTTTATAATTATACAGCTTCTGCCCCTGACTTCATTCGCGTAAATTAAGGGTCGAATTTCATAAAATCCCAATCATATTGAAAGACCGGCTTTAAAGCATTCGTAGTTTCTATTTTTTCTCGAAGAGTGACTTTTCGATTTTTTGCCTACATAAATTACAATATCTGGTTGACCGAGCTTCGCTCGGTTTTTAAAATGTCTATATTTTGGGAACCGAGCTTTTCTCGAACCTGGGTACCTGGTACCTTGATAAATCGATTCCTTGAGCCGAAAAACCCCTAATCTGTAACTTTCATGAAAATCCTTGGAGCCGTTTCCGAGATCCTGATTATATATAAATATACAAGAATTGCTCGTTTAAAGATATTAGATAGATAATAGCATTTTACTATCGCGTTTTTCAGGAGCCTCTCGTAACCTTAATTGCGTCCTCTTTAAAAAATATTATGTACATCCCTCCAGCTCCTTCCAAATAAAATAATGTTTTAACATAGGATCACATTGTCAGGAAATAAAAAAATATCAGTTTATTATTTTGTAATTATTTTAGCATTGTTAACTTATAGGTACTTACATTTTAATTCTTGGTAAACGTTTAGTACTATTAATATTCTGTGGTGAAGGTAAAATTAAATGCAACTAAATAATTTTAATAAATTATACAAATTAATTAAGTAATACCCTTGCGCCATCCCATCTTCGTAGTTCAGCGTGTTGTGCTGGCGCTGCTGCTGCAGGTGCTGAAAACTCCAAGCGGCGCAAATACATTGGCTTAGCTAGAGTTATGTGTTGGAGCCGTTTGGGGTTGAAACCCTGTGGCCATGGGGTCCGAGTGCCCACAACGTTTTTAAGGATATCGCTAGGCGGTTAGTCGACTCTTCAGGTGACCAGAGGGCTGGCTTATTCCTAGGCCAACGAATCAGCATTGCCATACAACGTGGCAATGCTGCCAGCGTTCTGGGCACTGTTCCTGTTGACAGCGATGTGGACGTATTCTTTGAATGTTTTTTTTATCTTCTATCTATTTTTTTTTTGGTGCATATTACTAGTAAGTTTTTATTTATAGTTTGTACATAGTTTTAGTGTAATAATTTTGAATAAAACATTGAGAATAAAATTAATTAAGTTGAATATCTTAACATTCGTCTTCAGTAACTGAAAAACATCCAAACATAAAAAAACTGTAACTAATTAAAATTCTTGTTTTAATACCGATTTCATGTTAGGCAATTCATTTATCTTTAATATAGTTGTTTTGAGTGGCGCTTGCAGTCTAATACTAGAACTAACGGCATTTCTCGTTTACTCTGACCCCGCATAAGCCCTCCTTGTTTCAGGAGTGGACGACTTCTTCCTGGTCATGATGATTTATTTTACATCTTTTTAAATTCATTTCAAGTAAACTTTTCTTTTATAGTATTGCCGGTTCAAACTATGTACTTTGCCACCTTACACATAAACAACCACAGATAATATAATAATACTAGCTGACTGGGCAAACTTCTTAATGCCTCAAAGTCACCTTTTAAACCTATTCAAAACAAAAATTAGGCAAATCAGTCCAGCCGTTTTCTAGTTTTAGCGAGACTAACGAATAGCAACTGATTTTTATATTTTAGAGAAGAAGATTACGATACAATACAGGCTCTGCAAGCAGATAAAAAATTACTTATGAGTCATGGGTATTTAAGGCTCATTTGTTTGGCCGACAATAACAAAGCCACACACCTAATATGCTATAGTAAACATGACCTAGAGTGGACACCACGTCCTCGATGGGTTCGCCACAATTACAGTGATCGTCCTGCCCTTGTGCCTGTTGCGAGCGTCGCGTGCTTCCACCAGAGCAGGTCTATTACAGCTAAGGTTAACGCTTCAGATACATGCCCTAAGATAACGACGTGTACCTAAGAATAAAGATAATGTAATCATACAGTAATCACAGCCTTAGCAACTGTCTGGCCTTAATTTGCCGTGTCTGTCGGAAAATAGGCGTCGATCGAGATCGTCTGTGTGTGTGCTTATGTTGTTTGTATGTGACTGAACTGTGTTCATAGTTTACCTGTGTCATAAAAATACTTTACCAGGATCATTCGTTAATCTAAACATTTGATAATCTTTACATATAATAAAATCGTAGAGCTGTCATTCCTGTACATTGAATATTTTTTTCTTTTTGTATTTTTTTCGAGATAAGGGATCGATTCTGATGCCAAATCAACTTTTTTTTTTTCGAAATTTTTTATGTTTTTTTGATTTGATCTATCTCTTAAACTACTGTAAAGTTGTCGATCAAATTTTCCTCAAATATTCCTAATAATATGCTTCTGTTAATAGGCTAAGTATTATTACGCTATTTTCACTGGGAGATAAGCAATTTTGAATTTTGTTGTTTTAAACTGTTTGTTTGGAGTTGGAAGCTAAACCACTGGATATTATTTATTCAATTTTTCCTCAAATATTCCTTAAACTGCTCTTCTATTAGTAGGATATGTATAATTACGCTATTCCCTTTGGGGGATTAGCAATTTTATAATATGTTGATTTTCTGTCATTGTTGACATTTGTATAAGAACCGCTATTTGAAAATCACTGTCAGCGTACTAGCCAGTCTGGTTGGTATCCTGCTTGACTTTCGTGCAAGGGGTCTCTGGATCAAATCTCGATAGGGTTTTGTTGCTCAATAAGTGTCCGCAAAAATTTAAAAAAAGAACATCACTTTTATTTCAATTAGTGCAATAATCCTGCCTTTATTACCTAAAATAAAACCCACTCCTCACCAAAATTTATAAGTTTTTTTTTTTTAAACTGTAGTAGTATGTTAAATCATTGTTTTATTTCGTTACTTATTAAAGTTCAATAAGAACTGATTCGTTGGATTTCATTTTGTTTTTTTTATTCAATAATTAATCTTCATTGATATCAAATCTAATGGGAAGATGCAACGTGAATATGAATACTAAGTTTGTGATTAATAATATACGTAAAATTTTCTATTGTTTAATATATAAACGGTGTTGAATTTATGAAAGTAAGATATCTACTTGTAAATAAAGCCATTTGTTTCATCTCCATGCACTTAGTTGTCCTGAAATTCGACTTTGTTCAGACAGTACGTCACGATGACCTTACGTCAACAATACTGTTACTCAATCTGACGTCACCAGTAGAAGGTCAAAGAGATTTCATCCTTATAATATGACCCTAACGATCTAAACTCGATGCAATAAAAAGCAGGTTATAATGTTTTTTCAGATTTTAGCCGGCGATTACCCTGGAGAATCGAATTTCCCAAAATCTTTGATATGCAGTTTGCTTTCTATTCAAAGATATAAGGAATGTTTCTTTGAGTAAAATTTTCTATCTGCAGTATTAAAAGTACTTTCCCTCCAGGTGGCATTACAAAATTCCACCCTGTATATTACTAGCTGACCCGACAAACTTCGTAACGCCCCAAAATCACCTTCTAAACCTTCCCTGAAGTCCTGGACTTCCAAAAACAATTGAAAACAATTTGCCAAATTGGTCCAGACGAGTTTCAGCGAGACGAACGAACAGCAATTGATTTTTATATTATAGTACCTACTTATGAAGATTACGATACAAAACAGGCTCTGCAAGCAGATAAAAAATGACTTATAAGTCAGGGGTACTTAAGGCTCATTTGTTTGACCGACAATAATAAAGCCACACACCTAATATGCTATAGTAAACATGACCTAGAGTGGACACCACGTCCTCGATGGGTTCGCCACAATTACAGTGATCGTCCTGCCCTTGTGCCTGTTGCAAAACAATACTACGCGTGCTTCCACCAGAGCGGTCGAAAATTACAGCTAAGGTTACGCTTCAGATACATGCCCTAAGATAACGACGTGTACCTAAGAATAAAGATAATGTAATCATACAGTAATCACAGCCTTAGCAACTGTCTGGCCTTAATTTGCCGTGTCTGTCGGAAAATAGGCGTTGATCGAGATCGTCTGTGTGTGTGCTTATGTTGTTTGTATGTGACTGAACTGTGTTCATAGTTTACCTGTGTCATAAAAATACTTAACCAGGATCATTCGTTAATCTAAACATTTGATAATCTACTAATATAAAAATAAGTCGGGTTTTCCTTCCTGACGATATAACTCCAGAACGCACGAACCAATTTCCACGGTTTTGCATTCGTTGGAATGGTCTCGGGCTCCGTGAGGTTTATAGCAAAGACTGGTGGCGAAACGGAGTTCACCGGGTTTGCTAGTTCTTTGTATGATTACCTAGGTACCTACTTATTAATAAATTAAGTTACTAACATAACAGTAAATGAGATTAACTGTGAAGTAAGTCTAAATCTATAAAAATAAGGTGTCATAATTTTGTATAATCTCATTTCCGGAAATACGAGGTCGAAATCAATGAATTTTTTGAATGTTTATACATAATTATAGTAGGTTCATTTAGAATAACTTTTAGCTAAGGACCGACTGTCGATTTGGCCGATTGGCCTTCTTCTAGTCGGCTGCAAAAAAGCCGACTACAGGGCCAAGCCGATCATTCAGTCAGTCACATTTCATTTATACTGGACAGATATGTAAGCGACATTGAGTAAAATGATGGAAAGCACTGGTTGTCGTCTGCTGTGCGATCATATTTTTTTTTTCTTTTAAACTTGAATATTATGTTTGTCTTTTGCATTCAATTAAATTATTCAAAACCAAACAAACGCCACTTCATTAAAAATATTAGCAAGAAAGCTTATAGTTATAATTTCATAGAAGCCATCATGCATTGTTTAGCTGTTATTTCACACAAACAAACACTATTTTGTAGATAAAAAAACAGGTTGCATGAATTGACCGTTTATAAACCGCGATCACAAATAGTGTCAGAGGTTGCGGTGAAAAACCGTTTATTTCTAGGTACTTACCTATTTATATTAAAACCCAATTTAAACTTTGAGTCATTCACCATCTACATTTCCTTTAACTGTGGTCGGATAACCGAATGCAACTGAGTCATCTTCTGCCTAGACCTTTTCCCAACTATATTGGGGTTAACGTCCAGTCGAACCAGATGCAGCTGAACATCTATATTTTACATGGAGCGACTGCCTATCGGACCTCCACAACCCAGTAACTGGGTAATACCCCATGGTAAGACTGGTTGCCAGACTTTCGAGCTTCTGACTGTGATTAACGTCTGCCAATCTCACAAACATCCATTTTGTGGTCACCCATCCACAGACCAACCTCGGGAAGCACGACTTAACCCGGAAGATCGGCCTGTGCGTCTGTAATTATTAAGCAACGAGCTATGGATGCAACTGAGTCCCACCCCGGGGCGGGAGGACTCATTTGATGATTTTACCACATAAAAAAAAAATAAAAAATGGATGCAACTGAGTACCTACCTACCAGTATTGAAACAGTGACTGCCTATCTGACCTCTGCAACCCAATTACTGGGTTACGCAACCACTATTACTCGATTACTATTGTTTTATTGTCCTGCCAAATGGCGAAGGTTTGTATTATTTTCCCCAATTATAAAGACATTTTCCTGAAAGAAAATTTTAGTATCAGACCTTCAGGTGATAAATCGATTATGACAATCGTTAATCGATAAGATAAAGATAGGACAACTAATGGTTGGTTATTAAAGTCAAGGCCTGGTTATGTTAAACTGTTTGACAGTGAAATGTTCTTTTTGCTAACCGACAGTTCTGCATTTAAAAAGTAAATACAAATTGGAAAGTTAGGACTATGAAATCGATTGTTTCGTTTTATAATTGCACGATAGACTTAATAATAAATTAAGTTTCTGTAGAAAGTAATTAATAATTTTGGTGGCGTAGTACTTAAGTAGGTACCTACTGTAGTGTACCTGTTGTAAAATGTGAAAAATGGTATACATAGAAGGTTTTTTTATTATAATCCGTTTTTATTTGTCATTGTTACTGTTCAAGAAACAAATCGCTCAATGTTATTATTACTATTAACATCTAATTTTATTTCGAATTGTATAAAAATAATTCTTGCTGCATCTATATTGGTATATGTTTATAACGTGTTTTCGAAATTTTTAGATAGATCAGGCCTTATCTCTAAAAGTAAGATAAAATTATCAATTGCTGATAAAAAACAATGGCTACTAGCCGCTACCGACACGAACATTATAGGAAGTCAGTAAATCAGTACGGTCAGCTGTTGCCGGGGAGATGTGGCGCGTGCTATAGAAGCCCCTCCGGGCAGTGGCGCGAGCGCAGGGCTTCGCGTGACGTCAGCGCATCTGCCCGCCAGATGGCGCACCCTCGCCCCGTCAGATAATATCGCACACCACACGCACCAACACTTTCCATGAAATCAAAATCAGGTATCAACGGAGTTGTGTGTCATGGAACTCTGTGTCTGAACGTCCTACTCTATTTATGGCCCGACTAGTCATCATCATCATCATATAAGGGTCGATTTATACTAGCGCAGAGTCGAAGCGCACCGAAGCGTATTTCTAAAACTGAACATAACAATTTCAACCTTAACTCCACAGCGTAACGCACACATTACTTCAAAGATTTTCACGATTCACGATCAGCGTTGTTCACGCGCAGACGCGCGAATTCTGAAGAATGCGCGCGACTTTTTAAAATCTTAGAAGTAATATGTGCGTTACGCTGTGGAGTTAAGGTTGAAATTGTTATGTTCAGTTTTAGAAATACGCTTCGATGCGCTTCGACTCTGCGCTAGTATAAATCGACCCTAAGCCGTAGGTAATCCTCTGTTGAACATAGGCTGAATATAAATTTCCAATTGGACCGATTGGAAGTGACTTGCATCTAACGAGATCCTGTGTTCTTCATCAGATCGTATTTAAGTGTGTGGTCTACATTCAAGAACCTTACGGCCCCATCGGCCATCAGTCCTGGCCTTTTTCCAATCATGTTGGGTTCGGCTTCTGACCAGATGCAGCTTAATATCAGTACCTATTTTACATGTAGCGAGTGCCTATATACTTATGTGTATGACATAAACAACCCAATAAATGGGTAATAATTACCATAGTACGACTGATTGTCAGACTTTAGTATTACAATATATTTCACGTTGTAATTACGAGTATATTGGTAAACAGCAGTTCTTCTGGACGCGGTGCGCATTGTTAGGAGGTTTTTTCTCTGGAACCGTGACTGCCAGTAGCTGGGACCCTGTTCCCGATACCGATGGGCCACTGTTACATAATTTTATTTATTTTTGTTTTTATTAAGGTAAAAAATAATAACAAAAGGAATGATTGGTTAACATTATTTTTATTATAATAGGCAAACGCTCCCTAAACCCAAATATAATGATGCCAAGTTAGATTTAACTTGTCTGGATAACTTACAATTTGTGCTTACTTTTTTATTTCTTAATAAAATTGTATTAAATCTCTTTGGACCCGTCGAACCGCCTATTTAAAATAACTGGCCGAAATTGTCAAAAAAAAAACTGCATGTGGACATTTGTCGAAAAAAAACATAAAAAGAAAAAACTTAATGGCTTCAAACATTTTTATGCAGATAAATTGCCAGGACTTTCAGTAACAAAAAATGGTAAACATTAAAACCTCTTTCCTTAAAGACTTTAAAAGTTTTGCGTAGTATGTAATTTCTTATTGTGGATAACGATTTTAAAACAACAAAAAAATCAATAAACCATGGACCAAATTCATGGTTTATTGATGTTTTAAAAGATGTGCTTTATTTTCAAATACCTTATAATTAACATCACAAATTCACGCACCATATACGTGCGTGTGCCATACAACCCCCATTGTTTTTATGGCTGAGTAAAACGGTAATTACCTAAGCATCATCATAATAGTAAGTGATTTGACGTTATGTAGGGACGCCATACGCCATATGCCACAACACGCCAGATCCATTACTATATTTATGTAACTGGCTAATTAAGTGCTTGCTCATTTGATCATGAATTTATTATTATAATATAATGTCTGCGAACACGTAACTTACGAAATTATATAATATGCAGATGGCGCAATGTAAATATTCTGGATTCTGGTGACATTTTATACGATATGCCAGTACAAATTGATAAATACGGTTAAAATACTTTAATAATCACATACACACATTTTATGAATGCAAAACTGAATTGTTAATGAAAAAAGATGAAGCAGGGAATATAAAATGATAATCTTTCCGTTGCTCACGTACTAAACAAAATCCCGCTAACAAAACCTTGTCCGCAGCTATGTCCATCAGTCATTTTTAAACTTATTAAGCATAATTATGCATTTTTTTATATATTTAAATAAAAAATAAAAAATATTTTAAAATAATTATAAAAAATAGTAGCACTACAGGTATCGGGAATAGGGTTCAAACTAGTTACTAGCGGTCAGGGTTCCCGAGAAAGAAGCCTCCTAACAATGCGCGTCGTATCCAGAAAAAACTGCTTGCCCAATCCCGCCCTTGATCCAACTGTCTAGTTATTATCTAATATCTTTAAACGAGCAATTCTTGTATATTTATATATAATCAGGATCTCGGAAACGCCTCCAAGGATTTTCATGAAAGTTACAGATTAGGGGTTTTTCGGCTCAAGGAATCGATTTATCAAGGTCCCAGGTTCGAGAAAAGCTCGGTTCCCAAAATATAGACATTTGCAAAACCGAGCGAAGCTCGGTCAACCAGATATTTATTATAATGAGCCCAATGTATTGTTCCATTGCAAGTCAAAGACCTCCTTCCCTTTTTGCGACTAAGCCTCTGTTCAGACACGGCGGGAACCGCGCGATTTCAGAATCGCATGGAAATCGCTTGAGTCTTATTTGTATGAGATAATAAGTAATCGTTCAGACATAACCGCGCGATTCCCGCGCGGGAAACGCGCGGTTCCCGCCGTGTCTGAACAGAGGCTTATAGGCAAATCCTCCAAAAATGAGTCTAGCTCTCCCGCTATTATCATGTCGAAAAAAAAAATTACTGATCCGAACAAGGTCACCTCCGCTAAAATAACTGACAGTGTTTGTCCTTTTACTTGTCTAACTAATTTACACAATAAGACTAGTTACTACTAAATTTACATAAAAACAAGCTCAAGTTTGACAAAAACCTTAAGTCATGTAAAAAAAAAACGCATTCGTACCTTAAACGTAAGTTGGTTACGCCGGTTTTTGTTTTTTTTTTACTTTAATTTGTATTTTATATATTATTTGCTTTATGTTGAATAAGACTTATGCTGAATACTAAAAATAAAATTTATATTGTCGTACCTATACCAAAGGTATACTCGTAGAGGTATTGTTTAACCGTAGCATGCTGCCCCAGCAAATTAGATAAAAGATAAAATAGAATCGTTGTCCTCGACCAGCAATAATATAATTTGCCTATTCAAACATAATAAAACCAATAATTGCATCGCTTAATTATACCGTATTTATCAGGTTTTATAATGAAAAATGTCGGCTCACAAATAGTGTAGACTGTTGAACTTGTAGGATGGGCTCGCTGGCGGTAGAAACTGGAGGATGTTCGGCGCTAATGAGACTTCGGAGTACTTTTCTTATTTCTTGTTTATTATAATACTGCTGGTTTCGGAATGAATCCCATAGAAAACTGCGCCTCTTTTATAGAAAGCTCTGACCAATCAGAATCCTTAAAATTTGCACACGTTCCTAATATTTTTCCCTTCAGCCAATCAGAGCAATCCAAATTTGCACACGGCACTAATGTGACTTTGTATGGGGAACTTTAATTTGGCAGTTTTCTATAGTAAACCTTCCCTTTTTGTTTTACAATTTATCTTATAGCCTAGGGGTTAACTTAGTCTATCTAATTACATAAAAACCTTATCAAAACCTTAAGTTTTAGACCTAAAAAATGGTAAAAAACTAAATTTACATCAACCTACAGGCAGAGACACCAAGTGCCAGAAATAGGAACTACAACGATTTATCACTGTGTTTGAGGGTATTTGTAAAATGTACACTTTTTATGACTACCTAACACTTCGCTTACATTTTCGGGACAAGTGGTGCTCCAAGCGGCAAAAATAGTGATCAATACAATTTCTCAATTTGTTTGACGGTATATGTAAAATGTGCATTTATATGTCTACCCAACTGTGGGTTTATTTTGTGGCATCAGCAGAGACACCAGGAGGGACAAATAAAAAACAGAACAACTTATCAATTTATTAGAAGGTACTTACAAAATGCACATTTCTACATTTACCCGACCCTTATTATTCATTATAACAATAGTTTTATTGTTTAAAACTATCCTCATCTCTAAGTACTACATATTTACAAGATTTGCTTAGTGCGATTATTATTCGTCGCTAACATTCTCCCCCACGGTGCGCAGCACATCATCTTCTTGAAGCGACGAAGCCGCGGGGACTAGCACGATGACCCGTCGTGTAGGTCGCCGAAGCACTCCGCCCGATGTCCTCACGTCCAGCACTCTGGTTCTTCCATCTGGCCCAGGGTACGCCTTGATAACTTCCCCTCGAGGCCATGAGTTTCTGGGTAGTGATGCGTCGACTATTAACACGATGTCTCCTTCCCTCGGGTCGGTTGTCTCCCTCCCTTTGATTTGCCTTGGCATCAAGAGCGGTAGGTACTCATTGATCCATCTCTTCCAGAAGTGGTCAGCAAGCCTTTGGGTAGTTTTCCAGCTTGGCCTCCCGATCAACTCTGTGTCGTCGAATTCTCCCGGCGCCATTGCTCCACACGATCTTCCCAGTAGAAAGTGGTTTGGTGTCAGACTTTCTTCATCTTCTGGCTCCATACTGATTGGGGTTAGAGGTCTGGAGTTTACTATGTGCTCTACCTCAGTCATAAGAGTATGAAGCACTTCTTCAGGGGGGTTTCTTTCGTTGAGCACTGCCGCTAGCGCCGTCTTGACTGTTCGCACGAGTCTTTCCCAGGCGCCCCCCATGTTTGGACTTCCCGGGGGAATAAATTTCCACTTGATGCCCCTTTCTTGCGCAGCCTCTTCCAGCTCCTTGTTTGCCCCAACGAAATTGGTTCCGTTGTCGCTGAATATGGTTTTTGGGGTACCTCTTCTTGCTGCCATTCGTCGAAGTGCCATTATCATTGAGCTGGTACTGAGAGAGGGTACCAACTCCAGGTGAATGGCTCTGGTTGTAAGACAAGTGAATAGCGCTCCCCAGCGCTTCTCGACTCTTCTCCCGATAGTGACCTGCATCGGCCCAAAGTAATCTACCGCAGTGCAAGCGAACGGAAACTGATGATGTTGCAGTCTCTCGCTTGGTAGATCTCCTGTCGGGGGCACCTCTGGCAAACTCTTCTTTGTCTTGCATCGCTGACAGCTGTGGGCAACCGCCTTTAAGGTCGCTCTTAGGCCCAGAATCCAATATTTCTGGCGTAGCTCGTTCATTACTGTGGCAGTGTTCCCGTGGAGAAACTTCTTGTGATAGTGTTGTATGATGAGGCGCGTGATTTTCTGTTTCCCATCTAGGATGATAGGATTCATTTTTCTTCTTTCTTCGCCTTGAAACTTCATTGTTCTACTTCTTAATTTAATGATATCGGCGTCATTTAGGTAGACGTCGATTTTCTTAAGCCGACTTGCGTTTTCCAAGGGTTTCTTTGACTTTAAATTCCTTATATCTGACTTGAAACTGTCATTCTGACTTATTTTCATTAATAATTCTTCTGCTTTTCTTAAGTGTTCGTCTTCCAGCGGTAGGTACAACCTCTTCTTCTCTTTGCTGACTGGTCGTTTGGCGATTTGTGTCTTCTTCTTCTTCTGGGATCTTCTATGGGGTCTCCAGGGCTCTTCCTTCTGACGGACGGCGGCGTTGGTTGCTTTACGGGTCTTCTTCAATAAGAGGCATGCGAAAGCAACCACTCTGGCCGTCACGCGCAGCAGTCGCTCCCAGCTCGAGAACCTCTCCAGATTGAGTAAGACCTCTTCAGCCTTTATCGCCGTCACTCTTTGCTTGTTCTTTTCTTCCAACATAGTACCCTCTGGTTTGAAGTCTTTATATGGCCACTCTTCTTCTGGTCGACGGAGAAATGACGGACCTTGGAACCACCTTGCGTTGTGATCGAATTCAGTCGGGGTTCCCCTCGTGGCGTCATCTGCTGGGTTTTCTTTAGTAGGTACCCATCTCCAGTCTTCGGGCTTGGTCTGCTCCTCGATCTCAGCCAGTCTGTTGGCCACAAAGGTGTTAAACCTTCTTGGTTCTGCTTTGATCCACTGAAGCACTGTGCTGGAGTCCGTCCAGTAGGTGCGGACTGTTGCTTCAAGTTCCATCTCTTCCTCTATTGTGGTTGCCAGCCTGGTGCCGAGCAAGGCTGCTTGTAGTTCGAGCCTTGGAATTGACACTGGTTTTGTTGGTGTCACTCTTGCTTTGCCGGCGATCATGGAGATGTGAATTTTATCACCAGGTTCAACCGTCCTCCAGTAAACTACCGCTGCGTATGCTTCTTCACTTGCGTCGGTGAATGTGTGCAGTTGCCCTTTTCTACTGCGGGGTGAAAAGCATCGTGGTATCCGAAGTCTCGTCAGCGCCGACACCTCTTCTAGGTACTTCAACCAGGCCTTTTTCTGGTTTTCGTTGATTACTTCATCCCAGCCAATTTTTGCACGCCAAATGTCTTGAATTAATTTCTTTCCTTGTATTAAGACTGGCGTCGCGAAGCCCATAGGATCAAAGGTTGACATTACGGCGCTTGTAACTTCTCTCTTCGTCGGAGTTTTTCTTCCTTCTAGAAGGTCTTGTGATGTATTGCGCAGACCAACATTGAACGCCAGCGCGTCTTCCTTCACCAGCCATCTTAGCCCCAGTGTCTTCTCCTCTTTGGTCAGTTGTAGGGAGTCTTCTTTATTAGTATCTTCTACTTCTGACAGAACCTTCGCGTCGTTGCTGGCCCAGCCTTTCAAATGGAAGCTTGCTACTGCGTGAATTTCCTTTACTTCTTTTGATATCTTCTTTGCTTCAGCTGTAGTTGGAAAGCTCTGGAGATAGTCATCCATGTAATGATTCCTTTCTATTGCTTTCACCGCTTCAGGATGAGTCTTCTTAAAGTCTGCTGCGTTCTTATTCATCACATATATTGCTGTTGCCGGTGATGATGCTGCCCCGAAGATGATTGAGGACATTCGAAACTCTTCAGGCTTGCCCGTTCTTCGACTTCCACGCCACAGGAATCGGAGGCTATCTCGGTCACTTTCTCTTACTTTGATTCGAAGAAACATTTCTTGGATATCAGCCATGACAGCCACTGGCCCTTCTCTGAAGCGCAGCAATACGCCGAACAATGATTGTAGTAAGTCTGGCCCTGATAACAAGGCGTCATTGAGGCTCTTCCCTTCATACTTGGCAGCTGCGTCGAAGACTATTCTTGGCTTCTTCTTGACTGGGTGCACGACGGCAAAGTGTGGTAAGTAAAATAATCTTCTTTTATTCGCAGACTCTGGAACCTTCTCTGCATATCCGTTTTCAATCAGGCTTTGAATCTGCTTCTCATAGGACTCTTTGATTTCTTCATCTTGATCCAACTTCTTTTCAATATTGACTAGGCGACTGAGTGCTTGTCTGTAGTTGTTGGGTAGGGACTCGTCTTCTTTCTTCCACAAGAGCCCCGTCTCGAATCGACCGCTGGCTAATCTCTTCGTAGTCTTCTCGAGGGTTTCTAGTGCTCTTCTATCGCTGTCATTACTTGGTAAGCGATTCTGGACCCCAAGCGATTCTAACTGGAAGTGTTCTCTTATTAACTCTTCTAGATTCTGCTCTTCGACTGTAGACTTGCCATGGTGAATGAAGTTTACAATGGCATTTGTCCCTGATTCACATCCATGCAGCACCCACCCGAGGCTAGTGAGAGAAGCCACGGGATCGGCTGGCTTTCCTTTCTTCAGTCTTCTTGTAACTATGAGTCCCCAGTTGTCTTGACCTATTAACAGCTTGGGCCTTTCTGTGACGTAGAGAAGTTGCTCTTCAATTGTCTTCAGGTGCTGACAGTTCTTCACAGTGTTCTTGTTAATGCTTTGCTCTGAAAGCTTCAGGTCGTCGATGGTTCTTGCTATGATTCGCCTCTTGTCTCTTCTATGAGCCCCTTTTATCTTCAACTGGATCTTCTGAGAACTATCTTTCTTTATTACTTTCCCGCCGACTGTTTCGATTGCGAGAGTTTCTTTAGTTCCCTCGGCTCCGATCTTCTTGGCTATTGATGCGTCCAAGAGTGTGACTGTTGAGCCTTCATCTAGCAGCGCCAGCACGCGAGCGTGACCTTTCGGTCCGTAGAGATCCACTGGAATTATCTTCAAATAAATTTTCTCTTCCCCTTTGCTGCTGTGGATCGAGGCGACTGTCTCTTCTGATGCGCTTTCCTTGTCTTCTTTCTTTTCTGCTGACTCTGGTGGTTTTTCAGAGTGCAGGATAGTATGATGCCATCTTCTACACTTCTTGCAGACTGGAGCTCTGCAGTTGATTCTTGAGTGCCTGAACCGAAGACACTTGAAGCATAGTCTAGCCTTCTTGATAATGCCCCATTTTTCATCTATGTTGGCTTCTTTAAACTTCTTGCATTCTATCACAAAATGCCCTTCTTCACAGATTGGACACGACTTCTTATATTTTTCTTGAGACACTTCTTGCACTGTATGTACAGGTTTTCTTGACCCTTTCTTTTGCTCCGAAAACACTTCAGGTGGAGCAAAGTCCCCGCACATGTCGCTTTCTATTTCTAGAAACGCTTCGATGAGTAGCAACTCTTGAATTTCTTCCTCCCTTCTGGTTCTGTGATAGGCGAACCATCGGAATTTCATTGATGGTGGCATCTTGTCCACTATGGCCTTCAGAGTTTCAGGAGAACTGAGGTATTGCGACTTCTTCAACGCCTTGATGGTTTGGATGGCGTTCTTCACTCTGCTTGCGAAGACACATATGTCGCTTGGGTTCTCGCCCACTTTTGACAGGTTCTTTATCTTCTCTAGTTCTGCTAGTGCCAATGCCCCAGGTCTTCCGAATCTGGCTTCTAGTCCCTTGACAACTTCGCGTGGATCTTCAGCTGTAAACAGCAGGCTTTGGACGGCTTCTCTGGCTGCGCCTTGAATTGCTCTTCTGAGGCGCGCTAAGTTCTGCGCGTCGCTGAAGGAGGCAGCCCCGTCTTCATACGATCTCTTGAACGGCAACCATTCTTCACAGGACCCGCTGAAGTGAGGGAGCTCGAAGTGCTTAGCACCACCGCACCGGTGTTGCAACATCACGTGACTTCTCGGACAGCTTGACTATAACTTGGGCTAACTCGTGGATGTCACTCTTCTTTTCTTCAGTTTCAGTCGGCCTGCTATCATTGCTAGGCTTGACCCCCGCTTGGATGAACCACCTCTCGACTTCTTGAGTTTGCTCGTACATCGCTTCTCCAGCACCATCTTCTTCTTCTGACTCTGCTGTTGCTAGTTCTAGTTCAGCCTGAGCCACTCTTGATCGCGCTTCTGCCAATTCCAATTCCCTCAGTGCCACTGTTAACTTTGCTTGCGCTTCTGCTCTCTTCCTATGCGACGAGCGGACGGACTGCGTGTCTATTTCGCGGGTCGGCTTCTTAGGGCGAGGCTGCTGCAGACTCCCTTCTATTGACGTCGGTACACTTCCTTCATCTCGACGTAACTTCACGGCAACACTTCTGTCTGGGTTCTGCGGCGTAGTGTTGTGGCTTTCTTCTCGGCGTGCGGGATCAGACGCTTCAACTTCCTCTTCCACGGTGCTGGCTAGGGGCGCGGTGCGAGTCGCTCCCCCCAATGCTGATTCCCTCCCGGCAGTATTTTGCTGACGAATAGACGACTGGTAGGCTCGTACGCTAGGCGGCGGCGATCTTCTAGTGAGCGTTGACCGACTTGTAATTGACGCGCTCGTAGTCGCCTCGCTTGTGGTTTCACTTGGCGTGCTTGCACTCCCGTCGACTGACGAAGTACTATCTCCCGTAGTCTTGGACTGCACTGATCCTGATCTTGTAGAAGGCATCTTCAGTTTTCTTGAACCCGATCCGGCTTCTCGAAGGACCACTTGTAGACTGTTGAACTTGTAGGATGGGCTCGCTGGCGGTAGAAACTGGAGGATGTTCGGCGCTAATGAGACTTCGGAGTACTTTTCTTATTTCTTGTTTATTATAATACTGCTGGTTTCGGAATGAATCCCATAGAAAACTGCGCCTCTTTTATAGAAAGCTCTGACCAATCAGAATCCTTAAAATTTGCACACGTTCCTAATATTTTTCCCTTCAGCCAATCAGAGCAATCCAAATTTGCACACGGCACTAATGTGACTTTGTATGGGGAACTTTAATTTGGCAGTTTTCTATAGTAAACCTTCTCTTTTTGTTTTACAATTTATCTTATAGCCTAGGGGTTAACTTAGTCTATCTAATTACATAAAAACCTTATCAAAACCTTAAGTTTTAGACCTAAAAAATGGTAAAAAACTAAATTTACATCAACCTACAGGCAGAGACACCAAGTGCCAGAAATAGGAACTACAACGATTTATCACTGTGTTTGAGGGTATTTGTAAAATGTACACTTTTTATGACTACCTAACACTTCGCTTACATTTTCGGGACAAGTGGTGCTCCAAGCGGCAAAAATAGTGATCAATACAATTTCTCAATTTGTTTGACGGTATATGTAAAATGTGCATTTATATGTCTACCCAACTGTGGGTTTATTTTGTGGCATCAGCAGAGACACCAGGAGGGACAAATAAAAAACAGAACAACTTATCAATTTATTAGAAGGTACTTACAAAATGCACATTTCTACATTTACCCGACCCTTATTATTCATTATAACAATAGTTTTATTGTTTAAAACTATCCTCATCTCTAAGTACTACATATTTACAAGATTTGCTTAGTGCGATTATTATTCGTCGTCAAAGACCTGATCTCTCAAATAACAGCCGGGGCCAACGGTGAACCACGGTGAAAATTCGTGAAAATTGATGGTAGAGGGATCCTTTATAACCCCTCAGAAATGTCTTTAAAAGGGCACTACGACCCTGGAACCCAAGAGGAAACTGAAAGTACAGGATGGTTTTTGAAGTGAAAACTTCTTTAGCGGCGTTGTACACTTTTTCTGTAATGGGTAAAAAATTTAAAACTCGCGTCAGGGTCACGTGACCAAAACTCGCGTCAGGGTCACGTGACCCTGATCGAAAATGAGTAAGACGTCATTCAAATTAAAAATAAAACATAGTAACAAAAAAGTTTTCACTTCTACCGGCACTCCTGGAGTGCAACCTTTTTTTTTTAGTCAAATCTGTCAATCCTCCAGAGCGAGAATTTCAGCCCCAATTAATGGTCACCAACCCAACGACCTAAACAGTCAAGTGTAACCTTGAAAATCGACTCGAGTGGCTTTTTGTTTAGCTACGAGTATGTGCAAACTATAAAAATTTAATGCTTCCGAAGATAATTGAAAGTTTCAAAAATACCTTTGTCATGTGAGCCATCGTCATCTCCACATATCTCAATTATAGCATACGTTAAGCAACGTATCTTATTTTATCGACCTAATGACTTGTTGCTAACAAAAACCTAATTTTATAATAAAACCTAATTGGGTTTTCAGGTCCGAAATAAGAGTTTTTAGTGGCTTGGAATTATTGATAATGACACAACTACCTGGTTTTATGCACTTTTCATCAACTTAGTCAAACATAAACCGCAATACATCATTCAAAGCAATGGACAAATGATGCAGTGATCAAAGTTTTCCACATTATTCTACAGAATGTCATTAAGTTATTTTCCTACAGCGTGAAGCAAATTCGTTACACTATCAATATGTTCGACGGTTCGACCATTTTAGAATGATTAGAACGTTTTGTTCTGATTGTTATGAACATTTTTTTACAGAATTAGGCTAATAAGGAAACGGCAGGTCTATGAGCAGGCACGTGTCTAATTTAGACGTAAATATTTCCTAGATTGATTCATTTTGAGCTAAATATAGAACCTAAACAAACCTATGCTTAGTACAGTCACGAATACAAATATGTAAAGACACAGCAATCTGAAATCGTTTTTTTCCTTTTGTTTCAATTGTAATTTTATATTAGGTACAAAGAAAACCCATTCATTTCAATACATACGTGTCGATATGGACTATGTTATCTCTAAGAGCAATATTATTCCAAAAGAAAACAGTTTTTAATTTTTTTCTTGTGTATACGTATTAATGTTTGCGACTGTACTTTATTTAAAGTTTTCATTGAGTCAATTACTCTACAACCTAAGGTCATTTTACGCTTAAAAAACAATGTGCGAATTTCATAGAATCAAACGTAGAGGTAATTGAATATAATTTACAATAAGTTTTCTGACAAACACTCCTTCGTTTCTAAACTTATCCTTAATCCACGGGCCATACTGATGGGAAAAGGTGATGGGAAATTTTCGTCATAGTCGACTTTTAATGTTCGTATAAACGCCCAACATCGCGATAATTAACGGCATTTCCCATTAGTGTAGCCCAAGTACCTATAAGAGGAAAAAATGAAAATGAAAACTTTATTTTGAAACTGGTGGAATATTCGAAATTGAATCTGTTACCAAAGAAGAAAGAAAATATGTGTATTTTAAATTCAATCTCATCTGTTTTTACTTATAAAAACAGATGAGATTGAATTTAAAATACACATATTTTCTTTCTTCTTTCGTCGTAAGAAGGACTTATTGATTGGTCCTACTACGTAAGTATATGATAGTGAAGCCACCGCGACTGTCTGTCGAAGTTGGTACTAAGCAGGTTTGATCGACATTTGGCATAATAAAGGCAAATAGAGCTCTTCCCTTTGCCTCACTAGTGGTGTGTCATGTGTGAGCTTTGCTTTGTACACAGGACTTATTCCCTCGGCTGAAGAGAACTTATTAGTAAAAAAAAACTTTAAAAAGTAAATGTGAAATCCTGTTGCGAAGTTGGTTTTAAAAAGAATTTTCAATATTAGCGTTCGTAGCGTTTACTATGAGGATTTTCATTTCTTGTTACAACATAGAAACTGTCTGTTGCACAGAAATTTTGAGTTTGACTGTTAGACTTATGGAATAAAATGTAAAAAAAAATTTCCTTGTCTCAATTTCTTTTAATTATTAAATAAATGTTATTGTACCTACAAAAGACTCTCTTTTTTAAATTGGCCAAAAGGGAGAAATCAGGATCCAAAAGAGATACGAGAAAACTTTCTTGGGAACGTTTAATTATTTTTTGACGTTGACAATTTTGGCGTTCATAATTTTTTGGTCAAGTGTGAGTTGTCCACAGAAATGAGTGAAACTGGACAATTATATGCCGTTCCACTATGTTCCATGTAGACATTCCATTGTATCAGAAGAAAAAAATCGGGACGGCGGAAGTTAGTCAAAAGCAAAATATTATACAGCATAAAGTCGTATTAGTAGTGGTTAGTATTTCATTCGATTTGACCCACTTCTGTTGCACGGATATTTTCCTTCCAATACAATGAAATGATCCTTCTAAGAAACTAAATCAAATAAAACTTATCATTAAAAAAATGGCAACAATTGCCAATTTATTTCGTTCATACAATTCGAATATTTAAAAAATTGAGATCGCGCAATTTTTTTTAAACATTTTTCTATATATTATGTTGTTAAAAACACATTTTAATTTTTTTTTATGAATATTCATTGACCGGTTCTGGATTCCGAGGTATAAACCTGACGGCACTCCACTATATTTATAGCACAATCTTAAGATTCCTTCTCTTGAAAATTTACGAGTTTTTCTGTATATTTTCTGCGTAGTCGGTCAACAGCAATGTAACAAGCACATAGTGTTATGTAATAAAGGTAGACATTAATTCGTATTTTAAAAAAAAGTAGGGGACCTCAATGCGACTGTATTTTTATTAGGTTTGTTACGTCATACGAGTATCTCACGACTGGTTGAACCGATTGTGATGATTTGTTGATTGTTGATCGAAGCATCGTCATTTACTTTTTTTTTTTTTTTTTTTTTTTTTTTTTTTTAGTTAGCCTATACTGTCCCACTGCTGAGCAAAGGCCTCCCCCAATTCCTTCCAGGAATTCTTTTCATGGGCCGCTTCGAACCAGCTCTCATGGTGGGCGTCTAGTTCGTCTCGCCATCTTTTTCTGGGCCGGCCTCGGCGGCGCCGTCCATCTCCCGGCACCCATTGGGTGGAGATCTTCGCCCAGCGGTCCTCTTGCATCCGGCAGACGTGACCCGCCCAATCCCACTTCAGCCTAGCAGCTTTCCTACCAACATCTATTATGCCAGTTTTGGAACGCAGCGTAGTGTTTCGCACCCTGTCTTCTCTTTTCACACCTAGAATGCTGCGTTCCATTGCCCGTTGGCAAACTCCAAGGCGGGACTTTTGCGATTCGGTGAGTGACCACGTCTGAGCACCGTAGGTTAGGACGGGCAGAATACACATATCGATGAGTTTACGCTTCAGGGAAATCGGTAGATCACCCTTCATTAGCGTCTTCATGGACCAGTAGCTTTTCCAGGCGTTCTCGACTCGACGATCGATTTCCCTTTCTTGCCTGTTTTCGAAAGATACTAACTGGCCCAAGTAGATATACTCATCGACATAGTGTATTATATAATACACTATGTCGTCATTTACTTATTCCCACAAAAATATTTAAGTTTGGTTTGGTAAACAAATCGTCCAAGCACCTATACATATAGAAGACCATAGGGATTATGCATTTGACAAGGATTTGAGTTGAATATTTGAACAAAAAAAGAAACATTAAACAAGAATGAAAATGCATAATATCAACAAGGCCCTCGTGTTATCATGCATTGTCTATAGCGAATAGCTTCGTTTTCTATCGATCGACGCAACAGACGGCGTCCATTACTTAATTGCCAAAAGTCATTGAGTCGCTTTAACTGCGCTAGGATAAAAATAAAACTTCTATCGCTTTGCCTTGTTTCCCCTCCAGAGGTTTGCATCTTTATGTTTTTAAAGCAAATGAATGATGCCTTTGCGTTTATGGGTACCTAACTATTGATTAAAAAAAAGCAGAATTATTAAAAAAAAATAAGACTGCAGTTTTGACAGTCCGAGTGAATACAAAAGTTTGTTACCTAGATTCTTATGGTAAGCCTCTACAGGTCCGCATCGCACGTATCGTACGTAACGGATTTTAGTTTGCCTTGTATTAAAACTCATACAACTGCGTCCACTGATCCACATCGTACGGACGGCTCATCGGCAATGCCTACATGCGATGCGTACCGATGACGTCATACGGAATGCCGATCAGTGGACGCGATGAAGGTGGCATAGGCAACCCGATTGCTGATACTCGCGTCGGCAATCCGATCGCTGCCGATACAGAAATCCGTTTGAAGCGATGCGTCCGAAACGTACGATGCCGACCTGTGGACGCTTACCTTTATTCTAAATGTCCCGATAAGATTCTTAATTGCGCGCTGCGTAACGTCACCGAATTAATCAATAAACAGTGTGCAGAAATTTAAAAAATACATTCAAAACATAACATTCATTTCATCTACACACATCCACGAACAAAGTTGCTTTTCAAAATTGATCCTTGTGTACGTCACTAGCCTAACATAAACACAAAAGTGAACAAAACATTACGTAACGTAGAGAAACATTTCCCACCACAATGTTCCTCCATAATAAGAGTAAAAGAAAAATGTTCGTGGTTTTACGTAAAAACAATGAACTTTCACACGCGTAGGATCCAAGTTGATTTAGTGCAGTTTACTATGGAATCAAAGCCGAGAAGTCGGCTTGCGGTAGACTTGTAATTGAATTTAGAGAACAATCAGTTTCCCGCGCCGCGTTCGGATACATTCGCAACACGCACGCCAGCCACGCACCTGTTCACTATTTTATTAGATAAAAGAAATCCAAATATATTTATGGGCCCGGGTAAACATATAATGAACTTCCCTTTTCACTGCTTTTGGGTCTCTATCTCGAGTCAGGGTTGGAGTGAGAAAGTAGTTCCAAAATTACGTAAGATTAGGAGCGATTTTAGATACCTGTTTTCGTTGAAATAATAAATTGCTTATTTACTATTTTCACTGCTTACTCTAGTCTTTCTAAACTGTTTTTTTTTTATGTTTACCAACCTGGGTTCTTCTAAACATTTTGCGAAAACAAACTCATAGTCAGCAGTCAGCCATCGTCCTTGTCAAAACGGGGGCACGTGACGACGCTTTTTAATCACGAGAAAAAACAATAAAGCAATCTCTCACAAGTATCGTTTTCACCCGACAATAGAATGTAAGCCCCGCGTGATAATTGAATCGAGAGGGTCTGTCCGACCCCACGGCGAGCATTAGTGTTACATTTGATTCGTATGTGACCCACACTATAAAGACAGTGTGTCTTTATTTTCTGCTGCAAGATTTATCTCGCAATTCTTGTTTTAATTACAACTTTGAACAGTTATTTCGTACCTATGTAACCTGAAGTTTTCATAACGTTGTTTATCTAAGTATTGCAAGCAACTTAATACGTTTAACAAGTAAGTACTTGAAGGCAACCATGCCTGGAAAACATAGGTTAATCGGCCTCAAACTGTGCTAGGTTCGCGGCAAATTGAACGCCGATTGGAAAGTGCCTATTGACATAAAACAAGTAGAAACAACAGCGGCATCTCTCAGCGGGCTCCCAGTTTGTTTGTTCTCCTGTGGGAGGGGGTCATTACTAAACACCATTACACTTTTTGTGCCAAGTGTTTTGGTGGTATAACAAGGGTGAAAACGACCCTACAAAACGAATGACATGCTCTCACTGTTTTTATCGTTTGTGAGAAAGGAAAATATTTTGTAGTGACTTTTTGTTAGATAGACAGGGGCAGGGGGAAATTGGTTGAGATGTCTGACTGAAAACAATGTTTTTAATCATATACTGACAAGTAATTACTGTTTTTAATAGATAAACTACATTATAAACCATAAAGTTGTTGAAAATGTTGACACCAGACAGCATCCACATTTTTGCAATCACTTCTTCCGGGATGAGTAAGTTTTCACCTACTTTCGTTCTAAAATGATTATTAATTAACAATCTTTATTAAATTATGTGAATAATTATAAGTAATTCGACACCCAAACGGCTACCAGGTATCCTTTAAGATCGTTATCTAGACCGAGTTTCACTTAGATGAAAAGATAAAAAGTATTACGCAGCTATTTTCATATTATGTATTTTAAATTATTTGGATACAATTCAATGGTTTAACGTTTATTTTTTAAAACTATTCTGATTTTTGTTCCCAATAAACTAGTTTAAATACTAAATACATTTAAATATGAATCTCTCTTACATTTTATTACAATGTAAGCAAAAAATATCAGAATCGCTTACTTTTAACATTTTATTGGCGAACGAGAGAATTTGCGCAGCGAGAGTAAGCTAATGAAGTGAAGTGAAAACCGAATGGGGGTTCAATGACCTGATAACGATCTCCATCTCCGTGATTAAGTCGGTGAGAATTATTTAATGAGTCTTTGTGACCGAACGGACGAAGATACGACGTAAAATGCATCTGTATTTTGTATATTTTTATTTTTAGATTGAAAAGGTCAGTAGGACACTTTTGATATGTAACTATAAAAATAAAACAAGTTTTATAGTAACATGCATGGTTGCTATCTACATTATCAACCAATATTTTTGCGTGCTCTACCTGCAAAAGAGCAGCTCCTATAATAAATTAACGCATAATCCGCACTTACAGTATTAACATTTCAAAGAATTTCGCAAGCTATTAGACTAAGTGATCGCATAACATTTACATGCCCTAATACATTTGAATGCAGTAAAGAGAGAATTGTCATCAATCTTGAAGGGGTGTGGAGCGCCATAATGCGCGCCACATATGGCGTCATCGGTGCTAGGCGTTCCGCTCCGGTGAGTCTATCGGACCCACATCGGGCCCAAGTGACCCGCAGCGACCTTAGACCGTATCACAGCAGATCTCACTGCACAAGTGGACACTAGCCTTTAAAGCACCTATTGTAGCCACCCCTTTGTGAAGTGCACGTCAATGACAACTGTTACATTGACGACGAATTCAATGGATGTTATACATCCATTTTCACTTCAGTAGCTCAAACATGTTGGTTTTGCTGCCTGAAATCAGTGAGCAAAACATGCCACTAGTGAGACAAAGTAGCAAATTACCGCGAATATTATATTCAGCCTTCTAGTTAATCATACAATTCTAAAAAACATTAACACTTTTATCTCTTTCCCGCCAATAGAAAGAGAGAGAGTTTTGAAACAAGCCCTTTGAAGTTCCGATTTTGAATCTCAAAGACGGAAAACGTTCGGAGTACTAACCAAAGAAATGATAATGTCTTCGAATGTTACAAAAATGCATTTACTGATATTTCTGTTCAATTTATGTTAATAAATATTTTGAATAATAAAATATTATGGGTGCTATTTTAAAAATAAAAGAGCGGGAATAAAATTTCATGGCTGGCGAGAAATAAGTTAAAAAAAAAAAAAATGCGTAAAACTAGCGACGAGAACAGTACTTATTTTAACATAACCATTTAAAACAACAAATTATTAATGCAGAATTAAATTTCCTAACTCTAACTAAATATCTGAAACCATACCATGTCTTCAATGAATGGAGACTTAACAAAGGGCGCAAGCAGTTTTTCGGAGACGGTGTTGCTATCTTATTTTTAGATTTATCACAGACGAGAATATTATCTACAATGCGGAGTATTTACTTATTGTTGAAAGCTACTTTAAAAAAAAGTTATTTTAATCTATTCCTATTTATTATTTTATCTCCTAAAGTGTTCTCGCTGCTGAAGTGAAAAGTTATGTGTGTTACACGAGAGCAAAGTTTTTTGCATCTCGTGCCTTTGAATCTCTCGCTACACTCAGGATTCAACTTTAGAATCACTCGCTACGCTCGTGATTCAATCCTTGAATCCTTCGCTTGCTCAAGATTCAAAATCAGCACTCGCAGCAAAAAACGACTTTGCTCTCTTGTTGCACAAATAACTATTGCAAATTACCCGCATTTAATCTGTGTAATCTTTTGTAGGATATTCCAACAACAAGTGGGAATACAAACAAGTGTATGTTACAAAAATGTAGATACTGTTACTGACTTTTTATTATGTAACTTATACTTACTGCACAGTAATAATGCTTCTAGTTCTTGTTAATAAGGCACAAACTGATTTCTACTTTTATGGTTTCCTACGGAAGCGAACTTTTTAACAGAAATATTGAGTTTTGAAAGTGGAAGCCTTTGAGAGCTAACACTCAAAGCTTTCCAAGAGACGGATGAAACCTAAATGGATCGATCTGCTCCTGCTATAATTGAATAAGAATCTCAGAATATTTTATTTTTTATTTGTTATTAAGATCGTATATTAAGAAAAAATAAGGAATTTATTAAGTTAACGTGTGGTGCATATAAAAATTATGTCTTCGATTAACTTTACGTAATGGTGGCAATAAATATTTATGGGTCCGGATTTAGTTCGCAGTGTATCTTTGCCATAGGTGTAGCGGGCACGCGAGGGGTGTTGGGGGGTGCTAAGTGCCGGGAGGCCACATGTCACTCTCGTCGTGCTAATCTCCAGGATTTGCCTTCCAATGTCCCTCGACAACCCCATCTCACTCGCACGTACGACTATACCATACATCCATTTCACACAGCTCATTGAATATTATTGCTCCATGGGGATTTTGAAAATATGGAGCCGTTTAGCGAAAGCCGTACATTGTATCCATCCAGTGGAATTATTCATACGCGACCCGTTGCGTTTATCACTTAATGGTATTAGCTATTAGATCGTTTAATCGCTCGATTTGCGACTTTATGGCCGAATTCAAGTTTTACAATTCATGTTACTGGAATTATGTTAGTAGAGTGATTTGGAAGAGGTAATCTAATATATCATAAAACGTGAGAACATATTAATCAATTTATTTATAGCAATTCAAACGAAAAGTTTTATCCTACACTTGACCACTTCGTCTCACTAAAAGAAATACCTAAAAAAAGTAGCCCGAAATTGTCAAACCTTTATTACAAAGCAATCGACAGGTGTGCTATTGTTTAGTGTCACTGCACTTTATTAATTAGAGACTCGTCACGGTACTTGGCAGACATTCAAAATCTATTGAAATAAATCAGTAAGTCAATGTCTGTGAGCATAATGATCGCATGGTGCTGTCAGCGCGCCATGCGGCACGGGAAGCACATGGCGGGTTTTATTCAAACAAAGCGAAATACTACAGAACGAAAAATTGCAAATCGTCCTTCTAAATATGACCATAAGGTCTTGTTTCCTCTGTCGTTTTATCCGCTATGCGCAGTGACGTGCTGGTTTTATTGAGTGCATTGCGGGCCCCGGCTTGTCATTGCTTCCCTCCAACCCTAAAATGATTCCATTCTGCCGCCGGACGAGCCGACAGGTTAACTTTTGTTATTCTACAAAAGCCGCGCATTACAGTCCGATTGTTGGCACAAATGTCGGATATTATAAAGCATTTCGTGTTCCCTAACGATTATTTCAAGTGTAAGTGAATACGCGAATCATTCTACATTTTAGGGTAATCTTTAATCAATTGGAAGGTAGACAAGTGATTTTGCTTTCTGGCATTGCGAATTTTGAATATGTCTTTATAAACGACCGATAGATTTCCTATTGGCTATAACCCGTAAAATATCTAACAGGTCCAAAGATCGAATGAGTTAGTTTTTACGCTAATAGTTCTAATGCAAGTGGAACACATTCCGCTACACAAGATAGTTATGACAACATAAGTTACGGTACAGAAAGCTCATGAAGATTCAATGAAATTCATGATAGATTTCTTACCTATTCTGTCTGATCTGCTCTAGAAACAGAATGGTCGTTTTACAGCAGAAGTAACAAAAACGACACAAAACAAACCTTTTTGCAAAAGGTAAAGTAACAAGATGCACACAATAAAATACATCAAACCTCTCTGGGAACATTTTTCGCTCTTTTATAAAACCTCTGTCTGGGGGTATTGACTTTTCATATCAACAAAGAAAACGTGAAAATATTTCTTTACTTCGGTAAGTCAATAGAGGTTTGAGGCATTGCCCTCGAGGTGGTTAGAGAGGCGCGAGACGGACGGGGCGCGGGGAGCAGCGGGGAGGGTAGCTCGGTGCGCAGCCTGCGCCAGGGGACGGGGGTACTCTTCTTGATTACAGCGCTCCCTACACCCCCTCCCCGACCCCCACAACACCCCCCCGCCTCGCTGCAGTACACATAAGCCTACACAATGACAGTCGTGTATAACTTTCATTGTTCAGGTTACAGAAAATATTTAATTTTAACTTACATGAAGCTCGCTATGAATTGTGTCTGAATAACTTATGTATTTTAGTGGGATTACACTTTTGTATGAACGGCAACGGCTTCATGAATAGTGGCTTAATTGGTTTGAAAACAATAAAATAGTATTTTTAACTAGGGCTTTCTTGTTTCAGGGACCCAAATTCATAGAGAGAGAATTCATAGAACAATATTCCTGAAGTCCAAACTACTAAAAACAAATCTAGTGAAATACGTGAAGATTCAGTCAGGGCCAGGTGGGAGCGCCGAGATTGTCCGCATCAAACATGCACGAGGCTTCGCCCCGCTCGCTCGTAAAAATGCATATTCTAGCGGAAGGGCGGATGCTTTTAATACAACGCCGTAATGAGCAGCCGAGGTCGGCAGACTCCTTAATTTTCTCTTTACCGGCCTATTCAGGTAAATTGTTAGCCCTTATTAATTGCTTTACAACGGGAAGGCGGGTTCACATAAAAGTTTATCGTAGAGGTGTTGTAGACGATGTGCCTACCCGACAACTTTGTTGAATTGACGATTAAAAGTTCACGTAGTTGGCTGGGTAAACGCGGTATAATATTAAATGAACTGAACTAGTGGTTTGTTTTGTTCATTTAAGATTAGACATGATGAATTAAAAGATTCTGCCAAACAATCATCAATTTTCACTTAACATATTCCTGAAACCGATTACTTATCCAACAAATGTCCCAAAAATTATGCTTCATCACTAATTGATGAAAGCACAATCATTTCATTTTTTATTGGTCTACTTCCAATTTACGGTAATAGGAATCAAAAAGCCGGCTACCTCATAATTAGCCACGAGACACGCAAACGATACGAGCCCCCTTCGTATGTTACGTAAGCGGATGGGCCACATGCTGCGTCCATTTTGTTTTCATTATTGTGAATAGCAGGGAAAATATTTATTTAGATAGAGATCTTTCATAGCTAAGATTTAATTATGTTTTTGAATAACTTTCATTTTCATGCCAGGTGTAAGTTTAAACGACTCCAACTTAAAACGCCTGACATTAGGCGACAACTGATTATCTAAACTGAAATAAGTCTCGAACAAAAAGTAGTCGATTTGTAGAACTGACTTGAATTTTTATACCGTATCGTTATCGTTCTCTTAAAAAAACAGACTAGTTGGTATTTGGTTAGTGTCTAAACAAAATCCATCAATTCAACTTAGGTTTTTTCTGGTGATCAACAAATCTTGTAGGAGTCCTAATTTCATGGATGGAGCTCCTCTCATTACTAAAATGAGAAAGAAGACCGGTTTTGTCAATGTTATTTGGAAAAATCAAATCAAATAGACTTGATATAACAGAAGGTTTATTATCTTGCTTACTACATTACATAATTAATGTTCTTCGACAGATCCTTTGACTTATCTTTCATATCTTAATTACTTTCATCGACATCTTCATTTCAAATAAGACAACAGACTTTCACGACAGTGAAAAACAAGATTTATTTTTTAAACAAAAAAATAAGAGGATAAATTAAGTATTTAACAGTGAATGTGGAACACTTTAGAAATATTTAATCCAAGATACGGTAAAAAAAAGCATAATTTGATCGTCTCAACCGATATCGAATGCGCACAAAGCCCTCGGCTCTGAGAGGCGTACCATTTCTCTGATTGATTAAAACGCTAACAAAGGGATAATGCTGATCACTGGGAGCTTTGTACCGAAGCCCTTTATGTACCTACCTACGGCCCTACAGCCTCAGAGTAATCAAACCAGCCCTCTATAAAAATCACCCACGGAAATTATAACTTTCCACTCCTCTCCCTTTTGTGTGCAAAGTTTTGTAGAATGGAAATGTATTGAGGTTTTCGTCTCAACAAAAATAATTATTGTTTGATGTCTACTGTCATGTTTTTGGATGTTTAATTTGAAAGTTTAAATGAGTTTTGAGTCAGCGTTTATTTTATGCTTTTGTTGTCTCTTCAGATAAAACGTACCTTTGTCTTTAATTATTTCTACGTTTACGTATAAACCATGTACAGTCACGAGCAATAACATGTATACATTTAACCAAGTTCAAACGCAATTTACTCGTAAAATGCTGGTTTCCGCTTTGAAATAAGACCTATTTCCTAATCCCTACTATAAGGAAATACTTCCAAAATAGAAAATCTAATGAAAAGGCAAAAGTTTAATCAATACGATAGCAGAACATCACTTTTGAATACTGCTTAGTGTATACATACTATTACTCGTGACTGTACCTACAAACTAAATATGTACTACTCAGATTTTAAACTGGTTAAACAAAGGTTCCTTGTCGGTTGAATTAAAGGTACTGCAGATAATCTAAATTTAAAACTTAAATGCTTTGAAAAAGTACTCTGTTGAATGATTTATGTTAAAACCTTCCACTCAAAAAAATAACTGGCGTAGGCATTCCAAAAGCAAGTCTACGAAAAAGAAATACTCAATTCCCAAGCGTAGCAACGTAGGCCTGTAGCCCGTAGCCACCCGTAGGCCCGTAGCAAAGTAATCATAGCTGATCTAAATCAGGTGAGCTGAGGTGAGCAGAGAGCGAGGGGTCGCAGCCGACATCGGCCCACAGTGCCCGATGCCCGACAGATGTCGACCCCCGCAGCGCGGATGATGATCGGGCCCCAACTAAAGTACGCATCATAAACTTTGTTGTTATGAATTATTTGATATTTTTGATACCAATTACGTATCTGATGTTTTATAGTATGATCTATTTCCCTTTTCTTATGTTTGTGCTATTGTCTCCTTGTTAGCAAAAGCATATTAATACGCCATTTATTTAAAAGTTCATAATTTATCTGTCCAAAGGACCTGGACAAATGGCAATTGCTTAGAAACCTTATGGAATTTCTGCTTGCCCTTTTCCATAATCAATACTGTTAAAGTTTTTTTATGTGTGTGTTCTAATTTCATTAATTTTCCATCACTAAATCTAAATAAAAGTTTACTGCACAAAAGTGAAAAGTGGCAGGTCTTGTTAACATTTACTGAAACCAACGAATAATAAGACTTTTATTATTCGCAAACTGACGCACATGTAATGATTTCATGTTATTTTTAAATGCAATTAAAATTAAAACAGATTTACATTCACACATAATACAAACAAAGACACAATTATTAAACGTAATAAGACATTATATCAAAATTAAGTGCAGGTTACATTTGACGAGAAATCTCCCACCGAACAATAGGTAGGTGTAGTGGAAACCGGAAGGAGACGATTCGCCGCGCACGCGCCGCCACGTGCGCACTTCCGGTTCTAATGCGATAATATAATAGGAGACATCTCCTCCTCGTTTAGTCAAAATACTTTGTAAATATTTACCGCGGTATTTTCTCACACTTTTTAATAAAAGTGTTGATTCACCGAGAAAAAAACTATGTGACGATTCACACGGCTTTGTAAGTTTAAATCACGGCAATATTTTTACTGTTGTGTGTTGCGTTAATACTCGTAATGGAAAAAAGTAACGTATTTTTATATTTACAACTAGGTACATTTTCATACACATTATCTCATAATTTTATAGTTATTTTAAAACTGAAGAGTTTGTTTTTTTGTTTAGTTGAACTCGCTAATCTCAGGAACTACTGGTTCAAATTGATTTTTTTTTTTTGCGTTGGATAGTCCATTTATCGAGGAAGGTTATAGGCACAAAACATCACGCTACGAACAATAGGAGACGATCATGAGCGCACGAAACCGTGGGCTCAGTTAGTCGCTCACAATGTTAAACCCAAAACTTTAACGAATTTATAAATAAACAGGACAAAGGATCAAACATTTTTCTCACGCAAGGGTATCAGCTGATAATCACAATATTTTCTTAAAATCCGCATAATAACAGAGCTGGTACATTATTCGGAGATTAATACAGTTATAATAACCGCGGCCGGCGGCGACCGGCGGAGGTTGCCGTCCGCGACGGCATGGCACACGGCAACCGGCCGGCTCCCTTGCCACATAATCACACACTTCGATGTATTTATTATACAAGGGTTTCATACAATACCAGTAATTCGTGGAGCATTTATTGTAAATTAATATATGTAATTACATCGATCAAATAACGTTTAAAATGTTTAAGGACTCCTAAAAATGTAATATTTCGTTTTTCTTTTTAAGTGCCGTGCCCAAAAAATAATGAATGGCAACGCCTATTAAAAGTTCTAATGCCTCCGTTTTCCGTCTCTCTGTCAGCGAGTGATCTACGACCCTTATTAGGTAGACATTTGATATTTTCAAAGAATGTGTATTTCTGTGACATGGTACGAAACTGCATGAGCATGGCACTGCACGCACTTGGACAGTTTTTTTCCTATTTTCACCTGAGGAGAGCTCGGTTAACCAGCAGCACGCGTAGCATAGCGCCGTAGAAACAGGCTTTTTCGACGTGAGAATAGACAAAATGACAGAACGTAAAAGATTTTTATCGATTTAACCATTGCAATGTTTAAAATATAGAAGAGATATGTTTCTATTTTTAATTTTGTACGAATCGTGTCATACTTGTGCAAAAAAACAGTCGATTTTTATAGAAATAACTACGTGTGCTGGTCAGCCGACTTATGAATTGACAACGCAGAATAAGGCCCTTCGTACATTAGGAAACTCCGGTATCCGATACTCCAGTCGCATACCTAAGTAGCGCGACTCCAGTCGCGCACGGTCCGTACACAGCGGCGACTCGAGTCGTAAGACTCAAATCGTCTATTCGGCCACCATTCTATATTCAACCTTAATAATACATTGTACAAAACACAAAATGTACATCTCATAACATAAATTAAAATGCTTCTATTTTAAAAATGACGAGCGCATTCCTATTTCAAATTTTTGGAATTAAAAAACCGGCCAAGTGCGTGTCGGGCCACGCACAGTGTAGGGTTCCGTAGTTGCCCATCAAAATACTTATGTGAACTAACTAAACTGATTCGCTGAATTTAATTTTAAAAAGAAGAATTTTCAAAATCGGTCCAGGAGTCTTTGAGAAACATAAGAAAAAAGATTACAACGAATTTAGAACCTCCTCCTTTTTTGAATTTAGTTAAAAATAGTTGACGATAAAAACCTACCTATCCCTAAAAAAACATACCGTAAAAACATACCTATTAAAGCTGTAAAAATAAAGTTGACAAACTTACATTTGCAGTTGTCTCCGATACATTTTGTTTAAGAAAATATGATATCAAGTACATTTTATAAGTTGGTCGACTATTACTCGTAAAGTTGTAAAGCCTACTTAGTCATGACAATTTTCTTTTAAACTTCGTTATATGTACTACTATTGTGAATTTTTTCACACCCCCAAACATAACAGTTTAGCTGGTAGAGGGGGGGGACACTCGAATCGAGCAAAATTTAGCACTTTAAAGCTTAATATTTCACATACGATTTTTTTTATCAAAAAATTGTTGATGGAAACTATCATTATTTTTTAAAGGCCTATTTAATGATACCTCACACTAAGGGGTACGCGAGAAAAAAAAATCCTCACTTTACGTGTAAGTACAGGAGGTACCCTAAAAAAAAATATTTTACGAGATTTTATATTACCACTTTTTCGGCACAACAAATCCTTATATTTACACCAAATTACAGCTCTCTAGTACTGTGCGTCTCTGAGCTAAACTGCGGACAGACGGACGGACGGACGGACGGACGGACGGACGGACGGACGGACGGACGGACGGACGGACGGACGGACATGGCGAAACTATAAGGGTTCCTTGTTGACTACGGAACCCTAAAAATTGGCGCGTATAGAGGAAAAAATCAATCTAGAAAGAATATGGTTCATAATTTCGCCGCGCCAACCGGCTACAAGGTAGCTCTATTTGTTCAAGCTTTGACTTTCAAGGTGGTAATCATGGGTTCAAACCCCAGGTAAACATAGAATTTTTCTTTTTTCGTGTTTCAGTTGTTTTTTAGAGGTTTATTCAATTTATTTCTAGGTTTTTTTTTTTATAGTTTTCTTTTATTTGCACCGGAACGCTGACGCCCTTACTGCTATGATGATGACCGTGGTTTCAAATTTCAGATTTGAATAGGTTTTTTTTAATGTTTTCGTTTTCTTAATTACTTTATTTTTGTCGTATGTGCAAGTACATGACGAAGCTGGGTTAAAGTAGTAATGTTTGTAACGAAACCATAATAATTTATAAAAGTGCAAAAAGTTTGATACCATGCTCGATAGATGGCGCTGTCGTCGAGTTAGATCGCGCTATCGTTTTCTTAGGTTCTATTGAAGGACACCGTGGTTTTTAGTTAGTACGAGTCTGACAGTCCCTCCCGCCCTGCCCGGGATGGGAGGACTCATTTAATACGATGATTTTACCACTTAAAAAAAAAGCTTATTCCATGCTAATTATCTATTAGAATATTCTTTTGAATTTGACAAGCCTGTTGGTCTAGTCGTTAGTGACCCTGACTGCTATGCCGGAGGACGTGGGTTCGATTCCCACCCAGGACAAATGTTTGTTTGATGAGCACGATCATTTGTTCTGTGTCTGGGTGTAATTTATCTATTATATTTATGTATTTAGAAATATATAAGTATGTTTATCAGTTGTTTAGTACCCATAACACAAGCTCTGCTTAGCTTGGGACGAGATGGCGTTGTGTGATAGTTGTGGAATATTATTATTGAATGAAACCAGCGTTTACTTGTTTGAACGAAGACAATTTAATCAATGAATTTTAGGTCCTTATATACTTTTCGAGGTAACGAAACCATATCGAGATTCAGAAAAACTAACAACGCCATCTAGTTACACATATGGTACTAAAATAGGTAAATATTATCAAAATACATAAACGTAAGATTGTACAATTATTATTAATTGTAATGATACAAACAAGGATATTTTTCTACCTCAGATACTTTAATAATACATTTTAAAATAATAGATACAAATTTTTCGTCGGTTAAAAATCGCGAAGACTTGGGTATCGGAAATCTTGATAGATGAGTAGCGAGCGACTAGAGTCGGCGACGCATGTCGGCGACGCGACCTGTGTACGAGCCTCTATGGATTTGTATTGCGATAGTCGCCTGGATACCAAAATCGTAAGGTATCGGAAACTTGCGTCGCCTCGTGTACGAACCTTCGTACACGAGGCGACGCAAGTTTCCGATACTAGAGTTTCGCCACTACTCATGACCTGCGGAAAATTCGAGGTACAAAATTTTTATAATGCAATTTGATGTAACGACATAGACACTAGCGCCGTGTCAAAAGGTCATGATGGGTGGTCAAGAATATGAATTTATAAAATGGCTGACACATGACTGTGACGATCAAAGTATATTTTTTAGGGTTCCGAAGGTTCAAAAAAAAAACGGAATCTTTATAAGATCAGTCGTGTGACAGTCCGTCCTTCACAGTTAATTTCCTGGGAACCAAACATTAATCCAAATCCAAATACTATAACATAATTTAAAATTTTATTCAATAAAATAGAAAAAAAAACCATCTCTCCCAACTTTTTAATAAAACTGCATACAAAATTATGATTTGATAGAGGATTGTAAATATTTTTCTATCGTTTTTAAATAATTACTTTCCAAAAATGATTCAAGAATATGCTACGGAACCCTTTATTCTGTGAATAAAATTAAAAATGGTAAATAAATTGTTCCGCCATCTTGAAAGTCGCGGAAACTCAAGTCGCCGCGATGTCAGCAGATGGGTAGCGCGCGATTGGCGTCGCGCGTCGCGTGCATGTGTACGAACGTATATGCATTTCTATTGCGAGAGTCGCCTGGATACTGAAGTCGTAAGGTATCGGAAACTTGAGTCTTATAGTGGACGAAGGGCCTTAGAGTGATCGACGATCACTTCAAAAAACATGGCCATAAGATATGGTAAGCCGTTACGTTTGATCAACAAACATTTCTCTTCGGCAATAAATAAAAAGTCAGATCGAATCTTTTTTGTCCTGCTGTAACTTTGATACGAACATAAAATAAGCTTATTAAATTAATAACTTTACTTGAGTAACTACATATTTATTTAATATAACTTCTACTAAGGTACAGCAGTCTATAAAACTTTATAGGAATAAAAAAAAGTATTAAATTGCATGGTGCCAGTGACAATATCTGCTTTTAAATAATGGGGATGGCAACTCAAAGCTAATCGTAGATGGCGCTGCGATAGTTGGTCCCCACGTCTACCTTGTACAAAAAACAAACAAGATTATTTGTTATAAAAATTTGAGTATAAATACAAAACAAATATGGAAAATTACTCGTCCATGCAAGTACATATACTAAAAGAAGAATTAAGACGCCGCGGTGCATCTACAAGAGGAAAAAAGTGATTTAATTGAGTGGTAATACATTTGATTTTACCGTAATAAATCGACAATTACTTGTAGTTGAGGTTTCAATTTTTGAGATTAGGTATGTTTTACCTGTCCTCTCCTATAACAAGAGAATAATGCTGCTTCTGACTTTCTATTTTGATAATAAAGCATAATGTTTTAAGTCAGTGATTTTAACCTTTTTTTCTATTTAGATTCGAGAAGTATCACAATATATTTAATTTCTTAACACCATAACTATTACAAAACTCGTTCGGGTGATAATTCTTCCGCCAAACGAACAATTTCATGATTTATGGAGCGATGCAATACTGGTACAAACCTCATTTTGAAAAGTGTATTCGATTGTTTAGTTATGGTATAATCATAGAATTTCATTAATAAACTCAACTAACGGCCTGTCTCGGCTTCGCAAGGCTGGATATTTGTTTATTATACAGCTTTTCCTTAGTATTAATACAATTTTTGTTCTCACAGCAGTCACAGCAGCTACCCATTATTTCTTGATAGTGTGAATTGTTGGAAATTTGTATGTTCCATCATTTTTACAGCTTATTACACAACATCTAGTCATTTTACATCAATAAATCGATTTTTTTCTGAAAATTCCTTTGATTTGACAGTTCTTTGGGGACCAAACTGTCACTTGTCACTTTGACACTTGCCTTCCCCATTGAAACCACCAAAAATAAATTACTGTTTCTTAAACGACGACGTTTCACAAGAGCATAAAATGTTATGGAATCTGATTTTTTAAGAAAAATACTAAGGTTGCCGAATGGCATTACAAAAACATAAACCAATGGCACATTCATGATAATTATTAAAAAAAAAAATAAAAACAAACTTCACATACAATTTAAAAGTACAAACTCCATACAAACAGCCAGTACTCGTCAATTTACTAATAGGTGCGTTATCGGCATAATAGTACCAGAGTGTAAGCTCTTGTCTGGTGTTAAAATCAAAAAAAACCATCGCCACTCCTGTGTAGAGCACTTAACTTGATTATTCGAAGCCGTATGGCATGCGTGGGTGAAAACCCGTAGAACACAAGGCCGCCCAACGCGTGGCGGGTCCTTCACTAAAACCCTAGCACGTGGCCATGAGCCCCGTAATTGTAGGCTTGAAGACTAGCTATTCCTATCGTCGGAAAAGCTGTATTCTCTGGGAGTCAAAATAATGTTGATAATTTTTTTGATATGCTAGCGACTGTTTATGAGTCTGATTCTATCATACTGATGGGCCTGATCAATTTCTCATTTTGAAGGAAAAACAAAATTATTGTTTTGCGAAAATCCAAAAGTCTTAGAATGAACATTGTTCAGTAAAATGTGATGGGCTGAGTTACCCCACGACGATAGGTTAATGTCCATTTAACGTTACACGTTGTATATGCTACGATATACTAATATTACGTATATCTTTAAAATATTTCCTATTTATATCTTTATACATACCTACACCTATGCAATTTTCTTCAATAAAAAAAAGTAAAACAAATACGTATGGGGTCCAGCCAAATAAAGACGAAAAAATCATAATTATATTCGAAATTAGTCCGAGGTATGATAAATGTAGATCTTTTTGTTGGGGATTAAATTAAAATACAGACTCCATTTTACTATAGGAAAACGTGTCAAAGTGTAAAAATAAAAACGTGGTAACTTGAGTCGTGGGCATTGGCGAGTATGACAATATTTGCACACTTTAACCAACATTTTTGCGCATGAACGAGTGATGGATATCTTAAATATAATTCTACTCGTTTAATCAAATGACAAGTTATTCAGTGTTACAGCACTGAAATACCTACTCCTTAACAACAAACTTATGGAAGAAACAATATATCGTACATTGGATAATTGGTCGACTGGCCTGTTGGTCTAGTGGTTAGTGACCCTGACTGCTATGCCAGAGGTCGTGGGTTCGATTCCGACTCAGGACAAATGTTTGTGTGATGAGCACGATCATTTGTTCTGTGTCTGGGTGTAATTTATCTATAATATGTATGTATTTAGAAATATATAAGTATGTTTATCAGTTGCCTAGTACCAATAACACAAGCTCTGCTTAGCTTGGGAATAGATGGTGTGATAGTTGTGCAATATTATTATATTAACAAATATTGGATAGGGGGCCGTTTCTATTTTGCTACTTGCTGATCACTTCGCCTAAATTCAGTTCATAATTCACAAGAGAAGTGCGTCTACTCAAGCCATACTGATGAGTCATCGTCATGGCTCAAGATGCACCAAGCACATGAAAACAAAAACATGAAAGTATTTAATAAGTAAAAACCTTTAAGTGTGTCATTTGCTGGCCCCAAATGCGATTCTTTGGAGATTCATCCAGACAGAAGAATTGTATAATGATATCGATCAGCAGATAGCAAAACCAGCCAGTAAGTAAGGTTCAGCACGCGTATCTACCTTCCAGGGCTTTGTTTCTGGCGAGCAGGGCCAGCAGCACGTCCGGCGGCGGCGGGTCCAGCGGGTGCATGGGCTCCAGCGTGGCGTCCATGGGCACGTCGCGGCGCGCCTCGCAGCCCGCCACCACGTCGCCGTACGCAGCCTCCATCGACACGTCACTACGTCCCATGCACACACTGTAAACATCCAGCGCCACCACAATTTAGCATCCCGCAAGAGGCACGTAAACAACGCAGTCAAACGAACACCTGTGCCTAGTTCCGACACGACGAGCAGGGAGCGGCTGCAGCGGGCGTCGCGACGCGGCCGAGAGCCGGAGCCACGTGGCGGCGCCGCCCACGCCCGCCCCTCGCCGCCGCCGCGCCGCCCTCCTGCCTCCCATTGAGAAGTCATTTTTTACCCCCTGAATCTGATAAACCCTGGGGCGAGCGGGGAGGCGCGGCGGCGAGCGCGGCTCCCCCGCCCCGAACTAATTTGCTGGAGTCGTACGACACACCCCGGGTACTTACATCCATCTACAATATTACTCTAGCACGTTATCCCGTTCGCGGGGGCACTTCGTTTCTAGTCATCTAGTCATTGTAATGAAATATTCTGGAATCGCATATTTTCTGGTTTAAAAAAATTATTGAACCATAAGTACAGGTTAAAATTCCTCATTCCAAAAATAATGGATGCCCATCCTCTGATATTTGGGAAATTCTAGCTGTTTTTCTTTCTAATTCTAGCTGGTTGGATAGTACCTACTCAGTACTAGTCACTGCACAAAAAAAAGACTTTAGTACCATGTTCTGGACCTACCTACTTATGTGAAAAAAACTATGAAAGGAACTACATACGAGTACATTGCTTTTTAATCTATGAAAACTACATCTCCTGCGTCATTTTGACATTAATTGACGCAATATATTTTGTTGTTAAGCGTCAAATCATTTTTTAATTGTTTTGTTTATTATTTTATACACTTCTTGAATAATGCAGAAATGTAATAATTTTGACCCAGACAATGTGTTTAAACGATTTAAGGTGGTCGAGTTTCCAAAATCTTACGTTGGACTATCGACAACACAAATCCTGGACGTGGACGTCGATCTCAGCAGATCTGCATATCTGAAGACAATGTGCGAAGGCCAACTGATGGTATTGTATCTTAATCATTCCTTTGGGGCAAAATTTAACATATTGGGTTTCCAAATTGTCTTTCTTTGTTTGCGACAGTTTAGAACTAAGTAGTTAAGTCGTTTAGTCAATAAACACTGAATACCTGAATAACCAAATTACTGCTGCCGATTTTTTACACTCATTTACTTGTACCACTCTCCTTTTTTTCGTAATTTCTCATCACTTGTTTATATATGATAAAATTCTTACTTTCCAATTTTAAACTGTGTGGTGCTAAAAGATTCGCAGTTTAATGTAATGGCTGTGTCCATGGACAAAACGTAGGTATCGACAAGAGTTTACACCATCAAACCAAGAAAATTTAAAAGAAATGGTCGTATTAATTATGTGGGTTATTCTTTCAGAGTTTCGATGATGCACGACTCATTAGTGCGTCACATAGAGCTTACAACATCGTTATCAAAGATGAACATACCGTGGAAGTAACATTTCTGCCCGGAAATGAAAGCGTCTCGAAAGCAAAACGCAACAATCAATTAGACAAAAGATTTGTTATTGACCTACGATTAATACAGGTAAATGAAGTAAGGTGTTGTCATAAGGAACTACATGCAGAAATCGGTCGATATTACATAAGTGGGCAATATGAATATTGTCAAGTATCTCATACTCCAAAAATTCTTGACTTTGGCGACGTATCGATATACAGAAAAGTAACAAAATACATCCGTATACGAAACGAGTCAAATTTAATCGCTGCTAAAATCTGGCTTGACAGAGTAACATGTTTCCAATTTTCACCCAATAAGTTTACGATAGCTCCCAACTCTTCAGTACGATTATCAATTTCAGTCAGACCAACGGGTTTGAAAGTTGCAAAAACCTTCTGTTTAAACATAAGAAATCCACATGACTTACTGTTTGAGACGCAAGAAGGGAAAGCTCCAAAAGATGAAAATTTTATAACTTATGTAATTTCTCATAAAATTAATATATCATACGATAAAATATCGAAGGTGCCAGTAATTGAATCTTTACATAAATTGACAGAACAGCTGCCTTGTTATACTTATATGAATAAAGAAGTGAACATTCAGAAGGATCGAAAATTTCAAGCTGCAAAAAATCTAGAAATTTGCAAAGCAGCAGCTCCAAAAAAAACGGTCAAAGTGAAATATACTACCGGGAGAGATGAATGCTGTTTGGACATGTTGACTAACATAACAAAATTAGACAAAAACTTTTGTAGAGCAAAAAAGAATAAAATAACTACCTATGACTTATTTGACATATTGATGTTTCCGTATTCTGTGGATTTTGGTAAAGTAGCTGTATCAACAAACGGAAAAAGCGTATTAACAATTAAGAATAATTCAAAATATGATATTACGATAAAAATGGTACATGAAAAGTATATTTCATATACTGAAAACATGCTATCTGAAATATTGATTAAATTGAAATCATTACAAGAAACGAAATTAGTTGTATTTTGCTTAGGTTATGTGGAAGGTCTTTATAAAGGTACTATAAATTATATCATTGATGATTTTTACCGAGGTAAACACTCATTTTCACTACAAGTGAGAAATCCCGTGCTAATGGTTCAAGAGAAATGCTTAAAGTTTGGTATGGTAACGTCTGACTGTTTCATCACTTCAGTCCCCGTACGAATACAAAATCAGTTCAACATACCGGTTACCTTCAAGTGGAACGAACAACTCCCAGACACTCCATTTAAAATAATACCATTGTCTGGCTCCATACCAAATCACAGTTGTAAGATATGTAATGTTATGTATATTTCTAATGCAAGTAAAACAAAAGTCCACGAGGTTGACTTAATTTCTAAAAGTAAAAGCCCTAGTATCATACCCATTGAACTTAGCGTTGTAACACGAAAGCTTTCCATTAAGTTTCTACAACAAGCCGTCTTGTTAAAAGACATTCCCTTAAACTTGGAGACTATTGAAAAAGTTAAATTAGAAAATTCTTCAAGAGAGCTTGCTTTTTTCCACGTCGTAGAGCCCTTAATTCCAGGTCTAAGAATGGAACCAATGAGTGGCACGATACGACCGAAGATGATAATGACTTTCGATATTATAATTAAAATATCATACGTGATGGAATTCAGCTTTGATATTTGTGTAAAGATAAATAATAAAGAAAATGTAATGCTGCCAATATCTGGAAACGTTGTTGAACCGAAGATTCTGATACACCCCAGAAATATTTACATGGCTCGTATACCATGCTACATGGTGAGTTACGTCCCCGTCAATTTCCAAAACATCGGACCGGTGAAATCTGAAGTCAAGGTCCTAGATACTGGCGATGACAACATATTTGATGTTTTTATTGCAATTGGAAATGAAAAGCAAAAGGTTAATGAATTCAGCATCGAAGCTGGGCATTCGAAAGTTGTATATATAAAAGTATTTGACATATTTCGCAGAGAATACGAAATGTATATTCCGTTTATAATCAACGGATTATTAGGGCCTCCTGATGGAAATACTTTATCTACCGAACTTCAGTACTATATTGGTGAATATGAACAGTAAGTACTTCTCTCTTATTGGTGACTCATAGTACAAACCATCTCATTAAAATACTACACTAATTACACACAGGCCTACCGACTTGACTGTTTTTTAAATCTTATATCGTTGTAGTAGGTGCTAGATAATTGGATCTCGTCTATAATAATAATTTACCTTCATTTCTAAGTACCTTGGCTATCAATGTAATTTTATTACCACATTATGTACTAAATGACTATTGTTTTTAGGCTTTATGAAAATAACCCACGAGTCAAGTTAAGGAATGTGAACAAAGATATAAGCTTTTGTCGAATAACTGGTGTTATCACTGTGTCATGGATAGATTTTTCTGTGGATAAATTTGAATTTGATTTTATTCCTGGTGGACCAAACATAATCGAATTTGAAATGACAAATGTATCTAAGTATTATTTACATGTTACAATAATAACATCAAAATTATCGCCTCACTTTTCTTTAGAGCTGCAAACCAGAGAATACAACTCAACCGTACTCGTAACAGAAAGCAACATAAAATTTGAACTAGATAAAGCAATGAAAGCACAGTTCCTTTTGAAATTCCATCCTAAGGGTCACGGGAAGTTTGTAGCTACAGCTATTATGTTTTTGGATAAGCATATGACTACACCTTATTCTAATTTAACATTTATTGGCAAGAAAGAATCGCCGCTAATGACACCCAGTACTTACAGAATAATATTCCCACCTTGTCAAGTTGGGACGGAAATCTCAAGAATAATTACTATTGATATGGAAGCCGAGGCTGAGATTGATCAATTTCAATGTTTTGTCAAAGAGCAATTTAATATAAAAGTTGAATTCATTAGCCATGAAATAATTGAAAAAAATGAAGTACTTCATACAATTGTAACTGTTAAATTGAACATTTTTATTACGGGTCCTTGTACAGGAGTTACAATGCTTCATTTTAACCACGTGTCTGGGTCTGCCTGTGACGTAGAAGTACATTTCTGTGTAACTTATTGTTTAATTACTTTACATGCAAATCATCTGGTGGATCCTGAAAATAATCCCTATCCCTACTATCCTTTAAGCAACCAAAGCGAACTTCATAAATACATGGAGGAGTGTTCTTTGTTTCTAGAAAAATGGATGTTTCAGCAAGGATTTCGTAGAGATTTATATCCGGTTATTCCAGATACATTTCATGCATTATCATCTGCACTTTCAACACAGGGTGGCACAAAAACAAAAGGAATTAATGTTTCATACTTGAATTTTATCAGAAGAATCGCAGGACCTCTTATGAAACATATTCGAAAAGTAGAGTAAGTGCAATATTGACAGTCATCATTCATTCTGTCACATCATTAACAAAACCTCTTAATTTATAAATTAAATATCACTTAATTTGGATACTAATATTAAATTCAATTTCAGAGTGCATGAACTGAACGATACATTTAAATATGTAAAAGAGATTCATGACACCTATCGAGAGATATTAAATTTACTGAAATGTCGTGGTGCTAATGTGTTGGTCATGCAGCCGAAGTACCTTCTAAGTCATGACCAATTTGCTATTTATTCTGAAAACGTCACCCCCAAATGCAATGCCGATATAGTACTTACTCAAAAATTGCTAGCGGATGTCAATTTATTCAAGAGATTAAATAAACAAAGTTGGATTGATTTTATTTTACAAAGCTATAAAGTATTCGTGATGGACAGCTGTTTCTTTGAATGCGTTTGCGTTAGTAATCAACCTAGAGACGTAATCAAAGTGTTGACAGATTGGTTTAATGAACATATACGGAAGCAACATGACAAGCTTCTTGGAACACACATACCAGTCAAGGAAATCACAAACATAACGACAGATTTAACTGATGGAATCGCCCTGGCATCAGCAATAATGACTTATTGTCCATTCCTAATGGAACACTTTTCATTGTTTTGTGAGATAAAAAAGGAAAGCAGGGAAGGTGACATCATAAATAATGCTTGTCTTATTATAGAAGCAATGGCTCAACTGAGGATATTTTTTCCAATAAGCGCTACGGAATTCTTCGACCCTAATTATTTACAAATGCTATTTTTATCCATACATTTATACGTTGTCCTGCCTATGTTTGACACAAAAGATACCATACAATTTCACCCACCACTTTTAAAAGGATCTTCGCGATTAGTTGCCATTTGTCCAACTAGTCAAGAATCGCTTATCTTTTCTCATTTTATCCTTAGTAACAGTACACGAAATAACTTTTTCGTTGAAAAAGCTCCTGCGGCAGACAACGGAAAAAAAATGTTCTTAAATGTAAAATATACGGCTAATTTTGTAACCGATGAAAGTTGTATTCTTCTAGTACATGGATACAACAAAACAAGAATTTTTGACACATACATTGTATTTTTGCTACGGGGACAAGTCGGCGTCTTAAATCCACTAAGAAAATGTAAAGTGACAGGGCCACTTTACCGACCGAATAAGGTGGACGTGCAGGTGGCCTCACCGTTCGTGACTCCCTGTACGTTCCAAGTTTATATCACAGATGTGGAACCAACTATTCCGGTTACATTTGAAGAAACACCGAAATCGAGGTTTTACGTAAGCCGACTAAACTTAATTGATAGAGAGATCTCTTTGATGGGTGTTTCCAAGGATGCAAAGGAGCAACAGCAAGATATCCCAGATCATAAACTGTATTTACAAATGATTTGTTTAAGCACTCAAGTAGGAAACACATGGATTTGGTTTTTAAGCGAAATTGGCCAATTTTTCATAAGGGTAACGACGCAGCCTCGGTGGGATTTGCCAATAGAGAGCCTACAGGCAAAATTACGGTCGTGGCCGATGGACCCCTGCAGCTGCGGAGAGGCTTGCGAGTGCTACAGAACTACTGTCCTCTCGATACCGCATCAAAATGAACTCATGCTTAAAGCATTACGGTATGCTTTAGTTGAACAAGCATCTAGCACCATGCTGCAAATATTTGATCAATTAATAGGTATGTAACAATTCAAATGATTTAAGAGGATCGTCTACCGAGCGCTCGTCCATACTAAAAGAGAAAACGTTTTCCTCCTCCTAAATGTTATTTTTAAGAATGCTTCTGACACAATAAAAAACTAGGATTATAGGTTTTCTTTTTTTTCAAAATTTGTAATAGTTTGATAGTTACAGGCGCCTAAAAGTTACTATTCTTATGACAAAATCTTCTAAGAAGTAAAACCTTTGTATTTTAAAAACGAAGAAGTTTTAGAAAAAAAGCAAAACCTACAAACCTAGAATATAATATGCTGAAACGAGTGAGACCAGAATCTAAGAGATTTGTCGTGATTATTATGTGAAAACGTTTTCTCCCTAGAGACAACTTCATACAAAAAATACTTACAGTCAGTCGCGAGCTGCAACGCTCTCTATCGCACGATCGGGGTTTTTTCAACGCGCTCTTTTCTCGCGCGTTGAAAAAGCATGAGTTTTTCTAAATACCTATTTTTTGAAATAGCAGCCGCTATACAATCCTCTTAAATCGTATAATCGTGGCAAGTAATCCAGTTATAACTTACCTAATATTTTTGTAAAACTTTCAGAATCGAGAACTGGCAAAATAATTTTGACAATGTTATTGGAGGAGGGAGGTACCACGATGTCAGAAGTGAATCATATTCTTCGGAATAGTATTTCGTACAGGATTACTTCACGAGCTTTAATGCTTCGCATTGACCGTGCCAAGTTCTTCCATCACACCGATGCTGTATTGCCATTGCCCGTCACTATACCGTTTAAACCAAAGTTTGAGAAATACACCGTGACTTTTACTTCCGATTGTGGTATGGATATTCGCACTTACAGAATATTCTTCGTCCAGATAAGTGACAATGGCGAAGCAAGTAGTACTGAAAAATCTCGCACATCAAACTTTTTTGTATAATGCTACTTACCTTTTTAAATCTATCAATATCATCTTAGTTATGTTTAGTCATTATTATTATCAGTTTTAGTTAGAATAATACTTAATTATAGAATTTTGGTTTCACGCGTATATAATAATTAATGTTCTTCAAATGTCTAGCGTGTGTTCATCCAATTAAAGATTCATGCATTATGTACCTACACGTTCACTTTTATCTTTATTTATTTCTTATTGTTTCCTGTTTATAGATACCTTCTTATTTTATATCAAATGTAATTAATTTTATGAATTAATTAAACTTATACGAAATAGCTATTATATCATTTAGATAATAGTTTCTATGTTTTTATTTAATATCAGCGGAAGTTCCGCTATCGCCAGTTGAAGGACATCTGGGCGGCTCTAAGGAATAATTCACATTTGATTTTACATTTTGGAGAGTTATTAAATTATACTTACATGTATTTTACTACCTTATAACTCATGTATATTATTTATTTTTAATAAATTTTAAACTTCACTTGTTCAAGTAATTGTTTTATTTTAATCTCCAACCATGGGCGGACGGATGGCCACAATTTTTACACACTTAAAATTACGAGAGATCTTAAATTACTAAAGGAGTCTAGGACAGGGAACCTGGAAAATATCTCTAGATTCGGCCACATCTCTAAATAGAATAGGTAGTAGGAATGCCATAGATTCTAAAAGAAGTTGTAAAAAGCCTTTGCAAATGTAAAATTCAAGCCTCAAAAACATTAGCAAGTTTTAAATGCACTTAATAATAAATGAATCCTTAGTTCAGTTCACATAAGTTCATCACGACTATATTCTCGATCGACACAAGGACTTTACAAAAATCCTGCGTACCAATCTAATCTTCCTTTCGCAAACCTAATCGGGATTCTTTCTACGAAATATTTATCAACGACTCTACTCAATTTTTTTAGATCTTTTTCTCATCTATTCATCACCCAATTCATTTCACCTCATATATCCGCATTAGTCGGAAGCATCAGCAGGCGATGGCGCGGGCACCCGCCGGGCGTGCAGGCGCACAGCCAGTGATGCGCAAACGCATCGGAAGCGTGCAGCAGCGCTGCGCCCGCGCCGCCTCGCCTACCGCCTTGACCGCTCCACTCAGCCGGCACGCCCGGCACGTCGACTGTTGACCGGTCATGGCAGACGCCACATGACACACGGAAACCTTTACCTTACGGAAAACTAGGTTTCATTTGTTTCTATATTAACTTAATTACTAAGAAAGTTATGCGAGTTCCCGTTCCTTCTACCTCAACCTCTTATAGTGATGAGAGGTTCAGGTTCTTCTGTGAGGAGCTTCTGGGCCAAACTGAGGCCAAAAAAATCATAACCCTCCTTTTGGCTTTGCCGTAGTCGGGTAAAAAATGCCGTATTTTTTTCGGAGAGTCGGTTTGTGTTATCGTTTGGGTTCGATTCACAGATAGAGAACATGTTAAATATCTGTTTATCTAGTAAGACTACTAAATTCTGTATAAGACATGAACTATGTAACTAGCAAAAAATCACAAATGACTGCAATTCGGTTTTTGCTGCGTAAACTTATTCTCAATTTTATAATAAGTTCACAATTTGATGTGATTCATAACACTTGTTGCCCTATTATGATTCTGTTATATCGTCTTTTATATTACCCCCGTTTATCATCCATTGAAATTCAGATAAATTTTATTTTCAGAGCGCTATTATATATACACCGAAAGAGTATTAATTCTATCGTAACAATGAAATCGAACAGCATTAAAATGAAGTTTATCTTTGAACTTGAACGAGTTTAACTATCTGGTCCGTTGAAATATCCAAGTGCAGTAAAACGCGTACATAGTGCCCTTCACCTTTTGCAATAATTCTGCGCGCATAGGTCTATAAGGAAGACAAAATACAGCAAATACATTCACTGTTTTGCTTTATAAATCAAGTTTTGGGTAGCCAAACGGTTAATACCCATTTATTTTTAAATAAAAACCAGCCGGTTGAGACGTTGCTGGACATTTGGTGCGTAAGTGGCCCGCAATATATTTATTAAAAAATAATAAAAAACAAAAGGCTTATTAAGTACGTGAGAGCGATGTATGTGAACTCCCGGAAATGATTGTATTCAAATTACAAGAATGTGAAGCTAAGCTGGAAGATCCTTTGCATCGATTACAAAAAACCGGTTTGCGATCAATTATATTCTTATTATATAGAAACATAATTAAGTCGGTTTAAAACGCACCTCGTCGTTTTGACTGACCTGGCTACATTCAATTAATCTAAAAATCAATACGCAACACTTTCCTCAGGTAGCTTTAAGACAATCGTCTACCGAGCGCTCGTCCATACTAAAAGAGAAAACGTTTTCCTGCCCCTAAATGTTTTCCTATCTTTCAATGATTTATTTAAGAAGAACAATCTTACATTCAATCGAAAAGCCTTTTTTTAATTTCATTAAAAAGTCTTAGGCGCCTGTTACTTCTACGAGATGAGAATTATCACAAATATGCAAAAAAAAAACCTACAAACTTTCTAGGTTTTTAACTGTGTCAGAAGCATTCTAACAAACATCATTAAGACATAGCCGATAACATCTCACCTCGCCGTTTATAAGACGCTGAGAAAACAAGTTATTGTCGTCTTCATAACATGCAACAGGCAGAAACTGTCGCTCTCTACCTACTCTCTACTGCATTCTTCTTTTACTTCGTTTATGTATCGATTCTCAGATCCACAGGATTTACAAGTATATTATTTACGCTTTGAGTTTGAATATTTAAGCTAGTAAAATATGAAAGACTACCCATTCAAAATGTTTTTGTTTCGTGGCTTAGAAAATGATAAATTGCGTCTAGGAAGGCACATGCAAAATCTAATTTCCATAAAACTGAAAAGATTTGGCATTCCAGTTTTTCATGTTGTCTCTATAATATAAAAACCAAATGTTTTTCGTTAAGCGCCATTTAGACGGGAAGAGTTTCTCGAACGACTACTTTCCGTTCGATAATGTCTGCTTGCACCCGAGTCTGAGTAATCGTAAAACAAGCAATAAGAATTCGCCTTAACATCACCGTATCAAACTGTTTACACACAGGCAAGAACTAAAATCTCGTATACGATTATATCATACGAGATTCGCATTGACATTATCGTAGGCGATAATGTCTTTGTTTGTTTACACGGCAAAATTATTGAAGGAAGATTGTCGCATACGAGAAACTCGACTCGTCTAAACTGCATTCTCGTATGAGATATTTTCTGTTCTAAGAGTCATACGATTAAACAAATCAGTTTGAACCGTATTTGTTTTGTTATGTCACTCATGTTAGCAACTGTCAATGACATTTTGCTAACATAAAAGTGAACATGAGTGACAGTCTGTCATTCAAAATGATTATTGCTTTGACGTTCTGTTTAGAAAATGAGAAATCTGTCCTATTCGAAGGCGATTATCGCCCAAAGTCTAACGGGCGATGTTTAAAACGAAGAAATATTTAATATTCCTTCGATTATCGTATGTTCGACTCGTGAAATATAAAAAATCTAAATGTTATTGTTCTTTAGTCTCGCTAAAACTCGAAAACAACTGGACCGATATTGGCTAATTTTTGTTATGAATTCATTTTTGTAAGTCCAGGGAAGGTTTAAAAGGTGATTTTGAGGCGGTACGAAGTTTACCCGGTCAGCTAAGTAATAATTATATAATTTTGTTGATACTTCGGAAATGCATAGCAACAACAAACGATGTAAATATTCTCGCAAAAAATTATGCAAAACCAGTAATTTTGAAACTTTCATCCATCGCCATCGCAGGCTCAGCCGCATCGTTGCAGCCCGTCTTGTGATAGCCAGTAGGTATGACTACCGCGTGCGCAAGCGCCTCGGCACTCGGCAGCTGTAGAAAGCTGATCTGCGCCTATAAATCCACCTGACGCTGGCCGCAACCACCATTGTCTCGCTGATCGTCCTCTTAACTTAAAGTGCAATTTATCTTTCAAACCATTGTTATTTCTAATTTTGGAATCAAGTTCAATATATCCAATTCGTTTTCGGTACAATCTTCTATGTTCGGATTTTTTATGAATTAGAACAAAGTGCCTGTGTAAAATGGACGCGCAACAGTTTCGGGAATTTGGCAAGGCGGCCATCGATCTGCTGGCCGATTATGTTGAAAACATCAGAGACAAGTAAGTACCCCTTCTCATATAATTATGTCTCTCGCGTTAAATTGTACGGCTTGAACCAGTTCTTTGATCGTAAGTTGAGTAGGTAATAATATGCTAAAATTCCACAAATTATTATAAATCATCTCTTCTATCTAGGTATCTTCTTAAGTATCCATAAACCACAGGATTTTAACAAATAATTAGCATAACTACCGATCGACCCTAAGAAGCTCTCACGTTTAGGTTATTTAATAAAAACTTATATGGGAATTCTATAAATGCAGTGTTTATGTTAATAAGTATTGAGTATTCAAAATTATATCTTTAATAATAAACAACTTATCTATAAATTGCATAGAGTAACACATACAAATACATCAACATCCGTCTAGACTTATAAATGGAAAATATTGTCATCAATGATCATTAATTGAATGACAAATGAAATCGTTGTATGTACAAAGATTTCATTTGTCATTATAACTTGGTTGTACCTACTGTAATACAAAAACAAACAGATAAATACAAAACTAGTCAAGTGTGAGTCAGTATCGCTAACGAAGGGTTCCGTGCCTATGTTCGTATCTTTAAAATTGCAAAAGTATCATATCTGTTGAAAATTTATATTAATTTTAAATATTAATTTTATTCTGTTTTTTAAAATAACTTTCATAAAAAATAAATAATTATTATGTGAAATTTTCAACAATGACGGTGCATGAAATAGAACCTAGTGACAGCCGGACATTAAAGTCTTATTAATAGATGCCCATACATTTATCATACATTTATTATTCTGAATTTAATACTGTATTACATAGAAGAAATGCACTTCTTAGAAACATTCAGAAGACTTCCCTTTGGGACAGTTTTACATATAATAAATCGCTCGTGATAATATAATCAATATTTATGAAGATCTGCATTGCCACATACTGGATCAATAAAATTTTGCAAATTAACAACAAATAATATACGCTACAATAACGTGCGGACAGACGGACAGCAAAGTCTAAGTAATAGAGTCCCATTTTACCCTTTTGGTACGGAACCCCAAAAATTCATCGTAGCATAACTCTTTGCAGTAGATAGAGTGAGTGGTACGATGAAAAACGGGGAAGATAAAAAACAATAACTCCGATTATCAAGGATTTCTTTTAATATTGGCAACATTGTTTTTTTCTTAGATATTGTTTCAAAAACATTTTTCTCAGCATTTAAAAAAAAAAACTTGACCATACTATCTTACCCAAAACATAATTTTATGCATTTACCTTGAATCCCTATGCTTGAAAACAGTTTCAAATCAACACTGTTCATCGAATGAAATTTTCATTACCCACGACTTACCCCCACTCACCCTATAATAATTCAGATTATGTTACTTCTCGGAAATCATGAAACGATTAAATGTACGTAGGTAAGCATGTTTGCACAATGCGATTTTACGACTTAGGTACATCTTTGTAAACGACTGATGAGGCTCTGCCACGAGCTAACAGTTTTATATTTTAAAGAAACTTTATTCTGAACAATAAAAAATAGCAAAAGGTGATGTTTCACCTACGAGAACAATACGAAAAACATCACTGTATAAACTAATTACTCCTTACATAATACATCACACATGACTGATCGCTTAAAATTGTAAATATACGTTTCACTTAATTTTTTTGTCTAATTCTAAGAACAATATTGAATGAAATTAGCTGAAATATAAAATATTTAAATTCTAAAGTCTTGAACTAAGTGTTCATGTAGGTCGCGGGACTTACCGAATTACCGTGACCCTGGAACGTAAAAGGGGTATTGAAGGACACCGTGGATTTTAGTCAGTAGGTACGAGTCTGACAGTTCTTCCCTCTCTGCCCTGGGAGGGAGGACTCATTTGATAATTTACCACGCTAAAAAAAGTGTTTCAGACTTTTTTTCAAAACCGGGGGGGTCTACTCTCTAAGTTTGTCAACGAAAATACGGGCCTGTAGGTACTCGAAATATTCGAATGAACCCTCCTGGGATCCTGTTCTGACAACACGTCGGGAGTCGGGACAGCTGTTTAACCATGTTGTCATCAATTTTTAGTTCATAGCACTAAATAATTATATCTTAAACAGGTTACAAACGCCCAAAGCTTCTGCCGGAGCTGCGGTTTTTATGCTTAGATAGTATTATCCCTGCAATTTACTACAGTCATATTCACCAATAACCTCCTTTTTTTTGAAGTCGGTAAAAAGATTGTTACACAGGTACTTAAATAAAAAACCTGCTTCGTTCATCTAGTGCTCGTAAGCGCGACTACAGAATTTCAGGTTCCGGGTTGAAGTCCCAGGCCGGGCAAAGTTTTACCATGTTTTTCCACTAAGAATTTTTTTGGCAGCAGGTACTATTAGATACACCTCTGCCTATTTTTCGGAGATTAATAGCCGTGATATATTATATTATTAAAAAATAACTTGGATGTTGACATATTATAACAGGGTCACCTCAACTCAAAAATCCAAAACAGCACAACAATTATGCAAATAAATATAATTTTCCTTTCAGTTTCATTGTACATTCTCAATACCAATTACCTTGCTAATTAATACGAGTTGCACTGCCGCTAGTCGACGATAGATTCTACAAGATAATCGCATAAAAAATACTACGGACACGAAACATTCCGTTAATTATTCAATTAAACCTCAGGTTATGACATAAAAACAAACCAATGAGAGTAGGAACATCTCCACAAACGCAATTTTCCGTCCATTGTTCGAAGAAACACCTTCTTTGAATATTATAAAGAGGTGCACGATAGAAAAACTAAACGATCTTTAATCATGATCGCTAACTTATGGCTAGTTAGTTGATCAGTACGTTCATATGCGAACGCAATAACAGCCAGCGCCTCATAATGACGAATGATTCGATTTCTAATTCTTTGTGAACGTTTTTGCCTTGTGTTTCATTAAATAGTAAATAAATAAAAAAAAATACTTAAAAAGATTGTGTTACATAATTAAATCGACACGTACTTCACATTTTTGACAAATGACTCGCTGCGATTCAGCCGATTCATAATAATAATTATGATAGTCCCCACCACGAACTTCGCACATACCTACTTAGCGTATAAAAACTGTTAACATCCTATACATTATCTAACGAATGGTTAATTAAACAATGTATCCTAGGACATTAAATCATTATTGTTAACTTAACCATTGATCAGACAACTGACCCAGAACAAAAACTAGTAGGTATAGAAATAATAAACCTAAGTAGTATAAAAATAATAGTACCTAGATAAGTGCGAGTAGAAATTATAAGGAAAATAATTCACAATCGAAACAATAAATTAGAAGATACCATTGTTTTTTGAAATAAAGTAAAATATGAAAAAGAAGAAGAAAAGGATGCGTATACTTTTGGAACAGATTTTGTTTCCGATCATAATAGTACATTACTGCCGCGGCCTATAATGGCTACTTTGCTGGTCGCGCTGATGATGGCCGAAAGCGCAGCCTAGCGCAGCTCCAGGCCGACACATCGCGGTCAGCATGCACCACTTGATGGACGAGCTGAGATAAAGGCCGAGGCCGGAGGCCGAGGCCTTTACACTGAGGACAGCAAGGGCTGCATGATGGCCAAGCTGGAAGGCTTAGAGCGTAGCTAGGCTAGCTCGAGGTAATCATAGCGTGACCAGCGAAGAGTCATAATGGGCCAAGGCTTGTATAGTGCTTTACTCAAAAATGCAAGTACCTAACCTAAATAAAACCAGTGATTTAAATAAAATACATATAGGTATTAACTAGAAAATTAATTAAAATAACAATATGAAAAGTACAGTTACTAAAATTCAACACCGGGTTTCCGGGTTTCATATTACTTACTAATAGTTTGCGATAATTTTAATGCGGTGTTTGACTGTTAGGTATATTTTCTTCACTTACTTAAAGCAAAAAAAAAGTCACTAAATAAAAATTAAAATTTCGCTGAACCGCGCTTTTGTTACTTCTTTGTATCATCCATCAACATTCATACTCATCAGTGTATATCTTTTTGCATTTGTTTTTTTAACTTGAGAAGGAGGAGTAGCAAAAACATTACTTTTGGAACAGATTTTGTTTCCGATTTTTGAGTAAATATATGATTTGCTAGCTCATTTTCTTTTCTGCTTCTTCATGTTGATTGACTGACCGTTATTGTCGCCTCTGAAATTTAAATAGTCATCAACAACTGACTTACGACACGCTGACACGCAACATGATCCGACGGTGACGATTTAATTATCTACAACTTTATTTACTTTCAGAGATGTGCTACCTTCGGTGGAACCTGGCTTCTTACTGAACACACTCCCTGAAGATGCTCCGGAGCAGCCGGAAGATTGGCAAGATATTCTGAAAGACTTCAACCAATCAATAATGCCTGGGGTGAGTTCTTACCAATTATTTATTACCTAAACAGTTTCATTGCTTACGTCCATATTCTTTAAATCAACTTCAAATAATTTGAATGTATTCTATAAGTTTTATTGTGACTTTTGACTTACTCCATATTTCTTAGTGCAAATACTTACTTTTATCATCGATTTTCGATGAGAAAATACCACTTTGATGATACCTACGTTACTTTAATACTTTCAAAGAAATACTAGGACATATAATATCTATGTAACATACATTAACATGACATAATGCTTATTCTAGGTAACACACTGGCACTCTCCACGTTTTCACGCGTTTTACCCAACCGGCTCATCTTACGCAAGCATCGTAGGAAACATGCTGAGCGATGGCCTGTCTGTCATTGGATTTAGCTGGGTAAGTTTACAAAACTAAAAAATATTATTGTAGAATGCAAAGCTCTGTAAATAATGTTAATTAACAAAGTTGAAAGAAAAAAGAAAGTTGACTAAAAGCTAATAGGTAACTCTCAGGTTCGGATTAAGCGCCTATAGATAAAACATCGGCAATTGCCGCCAAGTTTTATCACATCTAATATTTATGTGTGATGAAATCGCTACTGGACGAGTAATGTATGTTTTCCGTGCTTTTTCTGATAGTTGTCAAGTCCTGCATGCACAGAACTGGAGGTTGTAACCATGAATTGGCTGGGCAAGCTGCTTGGAATACCTGAAGAATTTCTGCATTGTTCAAGTGGACCCGGAGGGGGTATAATTCAGGTAAACGTCACTAAAAATTATAAGAACAATTTAGTTCCATAATTAACTTCTCAGTCTAATGATTTATTTTCTTTAACATACAGGGTTCGGCAAGTGAGGCGACACTAGTGGGACTCTTGGCAGCTAAAGACAAAACAGTACGTAAGCTAATGAGAAATAATCCTAGCCTGGATGAGGACGAAATAAAACCAAAACTTGTAGCGTACACTTCTGATCAATGTAACTCATCAGTAGAAAAAGCTGGATTGCTAGGCTCGATGAAAATGCGATTACTAAAAGCGGACAGTGATGGCAGGCTTCGTGGCGAAACACTCAAAACCGCTTTTGAAGAAGATAGGGCCCAGGGGCTAATACCTTGCTACGTCATCGCAAATGTCGGCACCACTGGAACCTGCGCGTTTGACCCCTTGTACGAACTAGGTCCAGTGTGCAACGAAGCTGATGTGTGGCTACATGTTGACGCAGCATATGCAGGCGCAGCGTTCATGTGCCCCGAATACAGGCACCTTATGAGAGGCATCGAATTATCAGACTCCATAGACATCAATGCGCACAAATGGATGCCCGTCAGCTTCGACTGTTCTGCTATGTGGGTGAAAGACGGCTATGACCTTGTTAGGGCATTTGATGTGCAGAGAATTTATTTGGACGATGTCAAGACAGAAAACAAGATTCCTGACTATCGCCATTGGCAGATACCACTCGGACGCAGATTTAGAGCTCTGAAATTATGGACTGTTATGAGGATCTATGGAGCGGAAGGGCTCAGAAAACACGTGAGGGATCAGATATCCCTAGCTCAGTATTTTGCTAAATTGGTTCGTGCTGATGAAAGATTCCTAGTTGAACCCGAGCCGTCGATGGGGTTGGTTTGCTTTAGACTTAAGGGAGGTGATATTATAACGAAACAGTTACTGGAGAAACTAACAGAAAAGAAAAAGGTCTTCATGGTAGCTGGTACTTATAGAGACAGATATATCATTAGGTTTGTTATATGTTCCCGTCTGACAGTGAAAGAGGATGTAGACTACAGCTGGAAACAAATTAAAGAAGAAGCCGATTTGCTTTGTACATCAGACAAAATGCACACCAAAGCTCAAATACCAGCTATGGATCAAATAGTAGCGAGAGAGATTTGTGAGAAATCAAAATAACACCTCATTAGATTAATAATACTCCAAGATATTGTATGGGAGATACTTGTATACGAAATTACGAATACATAGATATTACCTACTTGTTCAGTGCTATAACCACAAACACAAAATGTAGAAGAATAGAAAATTGGGGTTCACATTAAATCAAGTCGTAATTTAAGGTATTGATTAAGTTAATAATAAGGCAAATAGTTAATAAAGCGCTTGTGGTCAGACCTTTCAAAGGGCAACCAAGATGATTAAAATAATAAAAGAAAACTTTAAGAAGACTTCATTTTATTTTTATTTGGAACTTAAAAATATCATTGGTGTTGGTATGTACTAACTATGTATGTTCATATACAACTACAGGTATGACTAACGCAGATACCGTAAGTATAACCTTTCGGAAGACAATGCTCCTGACACACGGCGTCTTCGTTGGCTTCTTCGAAATCGCAGGAAACTCGACCAGGGATTTTGAATTCTGAAATTTAAAACACAAACTTGTTAGTTAAATACTGTAATCTTCATAATTATGCAGATACCAACTTGGTACCGACTAACAATGCGTTAGTGCAAGTCATGATCCGGCCTCCTCAAATACATACATGACAAACTACTAAGTATAAGTACTAAGAATCTGTTTCAATACAAATAGCTTGGGACCTACATTGTTTTGTATTATAGTATTTTTATAAGGGCCTTGAAACCTGAGTTGAATAAAAAATAAGAGAATAATATCCTATTAAAGCTTGTTCTTATGAAGACAACTGACAAGCCAATATTATAAGTTGTGTCGAACAGTGAACCCTATATGGACAACAGTAAAACCAACCAAAATACACAATTATGAAACAAGGCATCATTCAAACTTCTAGATACCCAAGCCTACACCAAACTCATCATACCGTAAATAAAAAAACTTGGATAGGTAGGCATAACTTGCTATCAATCGAGTCAAGGTAATTTTTAATTTAATTCACAAATTAAATGAAAGTCATAAGCATAACATTTCAATGCGTACCTTCAGTAGTAGCCTCTGGTTTCGGCGAGATCTCCTGCTTATTCAACGTAGCCTCACTGATGGGCACAACACTCTGATCGTCCACCACGGAACTGTCCCTCGGCTCCGGCTTACCAATCGCAGTTTGTACCAAACAAGCCGATAATGCAATTAGCAGAAACACATTTACTGCCTTTAAACCCATTATTTCTTTGTTCGCTTATTAATTGTTACAAGGAAATAAACGTCGTTATTGTTGCACAGCTAATTAACAAATAACTGGCGTACTACGGCACAAAAATAGACGAACACAGTGTGATGAAAGGTCAAGAGAAGCGGCCTTATATATTGTGCATTCAAGTTGACGGTGGACAAGTCAAATACGACGTACTAACACAAACGACCCACTCACGCAATGAGTAATGCATTGATTGCTTCTGTAGTATTGCGGGTACGAAGAAAGATGAATCATGCTACTTAGTTTGTATACTTTAGGAAACATTTTAATGTATTGGCTTTAGTTCGCAAATTAGGTATGAAATTAATCAGTCGTACGTGCTTTGGCACCATGCATGATGTAAGTTTGAACTATTGTGACCGAGCTAGTTAGCTACATACAATAAAACTCATTTTGACTTGCAAATGAAGTAGGCACCTAGTTTTTTAGATTCCATAGTCCGTTCCTGACAGCCGTCCTGGCTCCAAGCGGCTTCACTTCCAATTTAATTTACAATAACTAGCTCTGTTTCCGAGGTACAGATGGATTTGTTGCTAGGTACATGAAAAATGTCTTATGAGACCAATACTATTTATTTTCATTGTCCGTGATCCGACACGCACTTGGCCAGTATTTGACGTTGGACCGAACGAAGGTGGATCAGTGGGTGTACGTGTACCTAGGTAATATAGGGTATGTCTCTGCTTAACCCTTACCCCTTATTAATAAAACGAGCAGTAAGTTACGCCAAGGTTAATCCTTAAATATGTATGGTTAGTCCCAAGATTATCCTGGTTGTAACTTTAGTCAACGTTTATTAAGGGTAGGGGGATAACTTACAGGAGTGATGTTATATTCATTCAATCTTTAAAATTACAAATTACCGAAACTCTGTTTCACGCTATTGTGGTTTCCGATTTATTTTTAGTTATAAGGTAACGAGGTAAAATCAACACCCCATATATGTACCTATAGCCTTAATTGAATTACAAACCGCAATTAAAACCATCATTGTAATTAAGTCTATTTTAATCTAAATATATATAACTCAAAGGTGACTGACTGACACAGTGATCTATCAACGCACAGCCCAAACCACTGGACGGATCGGGCTGAAATTTGGCATGCACGTAGATGTTAAGACGTAGGCATCCGCTAAGAAAGGATTTTGATCAATTCTACCCCCAAGGGGATAAATAGGGATGCAAGTTTGTATGAAGTTTTGTCAATTTGATAAAAAATACATTGTTAAGTTCCAACATCCACGCGAACGAAGTCGCGGGCACAGCTAGTTGTTCATAAAACCTTTGTTGAAACTTTACCGATCTAAGTGTAGGTACCAAAACTACCCACTAAACAGATGACTAGGTATTTATTTTCCTGTTAATTTATTCCATAAATGCCTATTGTTACAGCTGAAAGGATTTTGCAAACTACGTACCCTTTATTTATAAACGTGAGTTGGTAATTCTAGTAAATGCGACCATATTATGGCTCCACCTACACTTCAGGTAGGCACCTAGTATGTATGGCCAGGGTAGTATTGGCAACCACATAGTCGAAGTGGTGCTTGCCAGTCGGGCCCCACATGCTTGCGCTGCGGGGCTTGCTGCATGCTAGGGCTAGGCAGTGGGTATTTTCGGGCCCCGCATTGAAAACAAGATCAGATAGTAAGATTGTACAATAAGGAAGACAAGAAATAGAAAATTGGACGACCCAAGCAGGCCATTCTTGAATTATTTATGGTTTCGAAGTCTTCTAGGCAAGCGTGCTTCCGAACTATACGTCCGTCCGACGACTACATCGTCGTTTACCATCAGGCGAGACGTGCTCAAACGCTAACCTATCACCTACGACGAAATGAAGCAGCGCTGAAAAATATAAAAGTCATGTTAAACGACGCCGGCGTGAACTTGCCCTCGACCTCCCAAGTGCGTCAAGGTTACGTATCCAATACGTCTAGTCGTCTAATATTCACAAATTGTTATCGATACAAATATTTGAACGTCTGTGTCACAGTCTGTGTGTACATATCTGCTTATCGCTTTGATTTGATGGCCCAGTATTAACAGTAACTATAAATTATGCCAGGGTTGCGGATCTGTCCAAACGGGAAACCATGACCCTGAAACGTAAACGGCTTTGGAAGGAACACGGTGATTCTAGATAGTCTGACAGTCCTTTCCGCACCACCAAGGGTGAGATGAATCATTTCATGATTTTACCACATTCAAATTAAAGACCTAGACTTTTACTTTGAAGTGTTGAAAAAGATCCTCTGAACTGTACATCTCAAAGGAATGTCAACACAACTTCAAAGAGATCTAAGTTATCAAAATTACGAGACAACCATTGAAAAAATGTAAGTATTGGTGTTAAGTAGTAGCAAAGCAGTGGTGGCCCAGTAGTATCGGCCCCGTATTACGAGTTACATGTTATGGGTTCGGACCCAGGTAATTAGGCATCCATTATGGGTCAATTCACATCGAGATGACAACGGTGCGCGTACATTTTAAAAGTGCCTCCAGACCTAGTGAATGCGCTGGTCTCAAACCGCTCGCGTTCCTTTTGCGAATTGCACGCGTGTTGCTCGTGCGGTTACAGCTTATATTTGGTGCGCCACTCTCTAGTGCAGCCCTCGCAAGTCTCTGGACTTGATTACACCAAAATATATAGGGTAAAGTACCCAACTGCTGACCTCCCACCAACTATTGACCGCATAACAGTTTTTATCAAAAATAATAATAAATCTTCTTGCAGTGCTGCATAAAGAATACAGAAAATGAAATATAATTTGTCTTGTAATATATTGGCGTCACAGAAAATTTAAATAAAGCAATAATGCGTCCGTAAACCTATGATAACAAAATACACTCCTAAAATCATCAAGAAATTTAACAATTTGCTAAGCTGACGGTTGTTTTCAATGTCATTTTATTTCAGTTTTACAAGATACATTCCTTTGAGTTTGGTATTTTTTGGTTATTTAAGACAGACACAATGCTTTTCCACATGATTTTCAAGTTTTAATGAGCGTTAACTTGTTAAAATGATGAGGTCAATATCTGGTACACTCAAATGTATGAATAACCATTTTATTAACATGGCATGTCAATAGCTGGTAATTTACCAAATGTACGAGAATACCAGTTACTGACACCACGGTGTGTACGTATAGTTCATTTTTAATGGTGAGGTAGCTTAACTTTAATGCATCTGTATTAAGCCCATGGGCGTTGGCACCCCTAAAGGTGTGTATCTGCATAATCACAAATATAAAAAATACCTTACGTAGTAACCTGACTACCTTGCATAATTTGAGTGAGGTACTTAAATTTTCGGTCTACTGTCACATTATGGATCGTCCTGAATATTTTAGACTTTTAGACTTACTAATATTATAGGAAAAGTGAACGGCTGAATGGATTTTGACACAATTTGGCAAGCAGATTATTTCAAAACCTGATTAAGTGGGTGTACCTGGACGCAGGATACTTTTTATGTCGGTATATGGTCCCGTGGGACAATTGCAGAATATAACACGAGCAATGCCTCAGCCACAGGTTGGTTTAATGCATAAAATGACAAAATATACCCTAACCTGCATGTTTAGGCAAAGTGTGAGCTAGTTTTTTATTTGTATCTATGTTCTCTTCATTTGTGAGGTCTTTTACATAAGTTTAAAAAGTTAAAACCGTCTTATGTAATTAGGAAAATATTAATTCAAAGGTTTTGAAACTCACTTTGTAGAACTAAAGCCGTGTTCTTTCAATTTATATTTTGCCGGCGAGTATTTTTATATCTGCTGCATAATACAGAACAGTGAAATTAATAACTACTAATAAAGAAGAAAAATTGGACAAAAAGTGATAAAAACTACAACAAAAAGTGATAAAAACTACAATATTTCAAAATTAAGTGCAAGAATATTATTGACGGCGTTTGAAGACTGAAGACCTAAATAGTGTGAAAAAAGAAAATGAGAAGGGCTATAAGACTAGCTTTGTTTGTTTTTTTGTCAAATAAAACCTCGTATCACATTCATAATAAAAATTATTTGAGTTTATTCTTATACTACAGGAGGTCAGAAATTGGTCATTTGCATGATGAAAATTTGGTACAAGCATGTTAATAACTGGTCAAATGGCCTGTTCTTGCTAAACTCGAGAAAAAAAACACTTTTTACCTTTGTTTGACTGGAAATAATGTTTTATTTACATTCTCCAATGTTTATTTTATCTTCCAAAAACATTAATTTCCACTTGCAACTCGTACATTAGTTTATTTTGCGAAAGAAGCAAGGAAAACCGCTTAAGGGGTCAATAGTTGGGTGTTTTACCCTACATTAAATTTCTAGTATCGTCGCGTCGCGTGTCTGTTTGAACTATCACTAAAGTATTTTTAAAAACATAACATCATCAATAAACAATCAATTTTGAAGAAGGAAACCCAGTAATTAAAAAGAATATCAACTTTCAAAGAGTGGATTACCTTTTTGAGTCCTCCCACCCCGGGCAGGGCGAGGGACTGTCAGACTCGCACTGACTAAAATCCACGGTGTCCTTCGGTAGCCCTTTGTGTGCCGGTGTCGCGGTATACGTATGTCCCGCAACCCCGTCATTATGCTGACGCTCCTTGAGGCGCGCGTGGGACACAACGCGCCGTCGACCCGGGCATGGTCCATGGTCGGACAGCGAGTTGCCCTTTACTCGCCGCCCGAGGGTGGATTACCTTAGATAGATCAATAAAAAAAAGCTTTCATAAATACTGTTTATTCATGTTTACTTACATAATTTTAATTTAATTGCATAATTTAATCAAATATATCGTCGTAGGTCAGCAAAGTCCGCTTGGCGTCTTTAGGAGGTGGATTGCGAGGTGAGGGGGAGGGGGTCCAGCCCGGCGCCGGCGTCGGTGGGCGGCCACGAGCTACTGAGATACGCCAGCCATCCTCCAAGCCGTCCAATGACGTCAGTGCCTGCGCAGCTATCTCTGGCGTGTCAAATGACAGGAATGCTCTGGAAAAAAGATGAAAATAGTATTAGGAAAAAAATTTTTCCTTAGTCTTTATCTATAGTTCTATACTGATATTATAAAGAACAAGACTGTATGTTTCTAATAAGTAAACTAAAACAACTACTGAACTGATAGGAAAAATTCATATTCACCATAGCAAACTACATTCCTCCTGTAAGTACTAGTAGGGAGCCCGAGTGGGAAAAACCGGTAGTCTATAATTTAAGAAACACTGAACCACCACTTTTTGGTGAATTTGGGCTATATTAAAAAATAACATTTGTATAATTTTAATTTTCTACTGTAGTGCCTTAATAACTGATCCAATTTTGATGAGTGAGTTGACAATCAATTCTTTATTACAGTTCAGGTAACATTTTATTTATGCATTCAAAACGATATCATAAGAACCAAAAACTATGGGTCACTATCATGTTTTTTTCTTTTTAAATTGAGTTGCACATAACTATAATTTGAACTTGCTGATTTTTCGTAGATGGGTTTCAACTGAGTATGATCACTTACTTGTCATCATCAGGCTCTTGTGTGAATGAGAAAGGTTCATAAGTGGCCAGGCGTCTTCTAATAGTTTCCTCTGAAATGCGAGCCCCTGCTACAAGCAGTACTGAACTCCTGCCTACACCAGCTGCCGGTGGTGCTGGAGTTTCTGCACCAGCAGGGAGAACTGTGCGGGGAGACTTCTCATCTCTTGGACTGAAACACAAAAAAATAGGTTTTTTACATTCTGATTTTTTTTTTCCTTATAAAATGTTGAGGAAAAAAAATGGGACAGCTCGGGTTGGTTGTTTTCATGGAAAACAACTGACAAGAAACTTCATGGTTACTCTTTTAAAAATACATGCTTTTACAATGTTAGTGTCACAGCTGCTCATATATCATAACTTAGTTGTTAGTTGTTGTTCTTTTGTATTACAGTTGTCATCTTATTATTTTATTTCAGTGAGAGTGAAATTTTCCTATCCAGTAGTTAACCAGTTAAAGTAAACAAATGCAAAGTGAAAAAGACTATACACACAGCTACACAAATCTAGTGTACAGTGGTCTCTCTTTGAATGATCTTTCTGCACATTCAACATTCAGCATATACTGGTTTTGCATAGTTTGATGTGTAACCGTGTGTAGTTGAACATAAATACTTACTTCTCCCTAGCTGTGACAAATGAGTCGTAGAGATACTTGACACGAGGAGACTGCTTTTCTTCAGGAGGTGGGGGCTCTTGAGAGGCACTAAATGGCTGGTACGAAGCTACACCACCTGCGGCACTTGCGGATCCACTCAGTTTTCTCTCCCTACCTGAAATGGCATAAGACAGGAATTAATCGAAATTTTATCAAACTACTAACTTTATGAAGCAATCTTTATTATGAACTCAAATGGTGTATACAGAATTAACCTCCAATTACAACAAATTGGTAATACCTGCTCTTGGTCGCTTGAATGTAGCATTTTGAGGCTGTGGAGGAGGACTTTTTATAGCTTGAATAGCTCCGCTCTTTATCAACTTGCGCGCGATTTCACGGGCATCGCGGGCTTCCGTTGGCCGCTTCGGAAGTATCGGCTTCTCAGGCTCTTGTTTGGGAGCTTTCAATGCTTGTAAGGCCTTCTTTTTCTTTTTCAACTTTTGATATTTAGCTTGTAACATTAACTCTTCTTCTGTTAAATTAGATGGAAAATGTAGATAAACCATTTTTGTTACTCGGACCTTTTTCAAATTAAATTATATGATTAATTTTCGATCAGAAAACTAAAAACCTAAATAAAAAACCCAAACAATGTCAAACAATATGAAATTTCGAATGTCAGTGGACTGTCAAATGAATGACACGTATTTTTCTCTTTGGTGACTTATTTAACCATGGATATAGAAATATTAGGGATCGAAAGCTTGTAACATTAAAACCGTGCCTTATTTTTTAAGAAAGAGAGGCACACAGCTTTGAATTTTTCTCCTTCTGGCATTGATAAGTGTTTACACAAAATAATCAAAATCAAAATGTTTTATTTTACATGGGCCTCAGTGGGCACTTATAAAACGTCGAAAAATTGGCACTATATTGGCACAATAAAAACATTACCAACATTTACATAGTTATTGAGTTAAAGTTTTTTTTCATAAATGCATACTTGTACAATTTATATTACATTTTTATAGCTTGTGATGTTTTTTATATTCTGTTATGTATTTTAATTACTCATATTTTTAAAATGAAAAAAAGATCACAAAAGTCCAATGATGTTTCCCATTTTCCCGAAAAATTAAGAGCTGCGTTTAACGTTTAAAATGGCAACCCTATTCTGAGATAAATCGTTTTTAATGAAAATGAATAGTTTTATTTCGATTTATAGTGAGTATCTATATTATAAGGTGTTAGTGAAGGACCAGGCTACTGTACTGTACACTGTAAACATGGACCTAAAAAAAAAAGGCGGACGGAACTTCACTAAGAAACAAGTGAAGCACCACAATGGCGGCTGCTTGTGTATGTGTGCGTTTGTATAGGGATGCCAGATGAAGGAAAAAATTACCCATTTTTAAACAACAGATAAATAAGGTCTCCCTTGAACTTAAGTTTAATTACAATTTTTTTGTTACGAATATCTTTTTTTTTTTAATAAAGGTAAAAAAATTAAACACATGGGATATTAAAATATTTACAACTAGTTTAATGTTAATAAAGTTTTACAAACCCTTTTGTTGATTCAAATTTTTGTAGACTTGTCTTTTGCTATCGACACATCTAGAAATCCTTTCTATTTACTTAAGGTGATTGCTTCGATGTAGCCCGCAAAATTCAAATTTTTTAACGTTTTTTGCAATTTGCAGGCCAGTGACATGTTGTAACTTGAAACGACAAAGATGAAAATAAATAGAAAATACTTAATTTACGCTTTTTATTTGGGCAGAGCTTTCCCTTACAATTATCGTTATAAACAGACACACCAAAATCACTGCTCCTCGCTTTTATATAGCTCGCCGGCTGGCGGCTATTTCACCCCCTCCGCTCAGAATTTGGCGGGGATGGCTCACGTGGTAGGGCAGTGACAGCTCAGAGCAAATGGCATATCGATAACATGGACTATAATTTAGCTGTCTAGGAGATCTACGAGATCTTCGTTTTCCTACTGTTGATTCACACTACTGGCGCTATCGGGTATAAAAGCAATGCTACGATATGGTCGTAAAAAATCAGCGCATATTGGGCCTGTGAACTTCTTGTATCCTCTAAGACATTTACCTATATATTACAGCTATTATATATTACCTAAATCCTTAGGCAATAACACATGGGCCAGTATATAGATCATCTAACTTAGAATTAACCACGGACTTGAATTAACCTTATTGCAGCAAGGAGTTTGAGCCTGGCAACAAAGTACGTACTTACTAACTGTACCTAATCGCTTTTTTTGTAAATTGTACTATTTTTACGCCTTTTATCGCAGTTACGTTTCATTTTCTTGCTAGCTGTTCAAATTCGATTATAATATAGCCCTATTGCGTCTAGATCGCACTGTCTCATAAACCAACCAGGGATGGAAACATCACATTCAGATCTACCTACACGAGCAAACATTAACTCGTGTAAATTATAGCCTGCTAAATCATTAACAGTATTATTAGACTTTGGTAAACTATTGTCCCAAATAAGAGAGGCCTCGCTAGGTTCCGTGGCTCTCAACGCATCGAGAATTGTGCAATTAGAGCGTTCTACCTGCCCATTACACCTAGGCCACGCAATAGCTGTTAACATGTATTTAACTACACACGTACAACAATAGACAAACCTGTAATTTATCTAGTAAATTGTAAAAAAAGCAAAATTTGTGAACCTCACTAGGTAAAACATGTACGGACAAACTAAATTATAAGAACTTGCATGCTTAATTTGTGTGTAAACGCATGTTTTGAACAAATAAAATATCTTTATCTTTAACTGTTTTTCTGTTGCGAACTTCTTAAAGTATCTACTGGTAAAGGCCTTACCATGGACAGAAACTACGTGATCTGGGACACTAAGTAAACTAGAAATGCGTTTAAACTCTAATAATCACAAAAACTGAATAAACCTTAGTTTAAACCTGGACTACCAAGTTCAGGCTTATCTGCGGAACCGCGGTTTAAATTTCTCCGTGTACAAAACATAGATTAAACCTTGACCTGACCTAGTGCCGTTTTTTTTTAACCATTGTCTAAACAATTAAATCTACAATTTTTAAATACATTTTGGCTGAAATTAACATAAAACAACAACACAATGAAAAAGTTACTATCAGAAACTTTCACACACATTTGACAGCTACTACTGTTAGACCATGGTTTATCATAAAACCACGACATGTAATAACGTTTGCGCAAACCGTTTTACGAGATTCAATCCTGGGTTTTTAGTTAAACCCTTTTTTTTACGCGCTTTTATTTTGTAATAAGACGGTAATTGTCTTTACAGAATTGACAATACGTGTAGGCTCAGAAACAACGAATTTAGAGAAAGAATTTGTCAAAACTAACACTTATTGGCATCCCTTTTTAATTTTGCTCAAAAGGGCTCAAATTATCGATGTCTACCATTTTCATTGGTTTAATAGGTTTAGGGATTCGATGTAATTTGCCTTCTTTTCAACCGTATTCTCTTTTATCGTACGCACAATGTAAACACGACGTCACATATTTCCTATATGTAATGGCCATCGTTTTGATGCATTTGAAATATTTTCTACGCGCGAAATTTGGCACAACTGATCGGTTATCGTAAAGCGTTTTACGAGACAGCCCATAATTATTTACAGTATCACTATCTGTGCACCCACTTTACAATAGATCAATATACGTTGCACTCTTCGAATCCAACAGTTTACTTTTAAATGGAACACATTAACGGCATCTATCGGATTCCTGCTCAAGGCGTTGATATGCTCTAAGCGCTTACCTGGTCTATAAAATAGTCAACGGCAATTTTAAAGTCTCGAATTGAAAGTCACCAGTAGGCAATGCGTGCAATAAGATCACGTTAGTCATTGTATCGCGAACTGCACTACAATCCGTAATTACACGGACATTTTTACACGACACAGATTCTAAAACTTCGTAATAACGCTGTGAAAAACACTTTTTTTTTTTTGACTTGTACGCAACTAAAATACAAGACAGAGCTCAAACTACCGCCTATCCGTATTAGTAAAAGAATACTTGCTATGGGTAACTTGCATGCATCCGTGTGAATTTCTATTGGCAAAACTAAGATTTTATACCATACCCACATCTCATTTTTTTTTTTTTTTTTTTATAGTTCCGTTAGTGGACGAGCCATTATTGCAAAATTATGGATGAACTTCCTAAAGTAGCTACATAGTTCAATGAACTGACGCACTTTGTGTATGTTACTCAGAACGGGAAATTGAGACACAGCTGCAAACTTAAATTCACCCGGTTCAATGCCATGAACATAATAATTCATCACTAAATAACTCAGCTAAATAAGAAATCCTGTTTTGTAAAAATTTACATTTACCCACATGTACATAATTAAATAAAAATTCTGCGTTTGACCCCGACCATTTGACGACATTATTGGAGTTACTTTTATTTGATAATTTACTTTGAAATTACTAAACTATCTACGAACTTGATAATTCAGCGCATAAAAACTGAGGGAGCGCTAAATGCATCTTTAGGATGGATGCTGAGTTTATGGGTACCCTTGGACTACATTCAGACTGGTGAAGTAGGTACTTCTTACCAGATAATTTAGTTTGCTTATCGATGTTATATTAAAATGGTTATCTATCGCGGACAATTAATGCATTTAAGGCTCTGTTATCGACACATAGGCAACTATCTCCGTTCTTTCTCATAACTAAACAATAGGAGAGGCATACATCAATTCGGGTTCCTTTTATAATACCTGCTGGCTCAAAGGCTCATTAATTTTGACTCTAACAATCTCTTGTTTGTGATGTGCTTATCTATTCCTAAGGCCTACGTGTACTTAATGCGCATTTGGACTAAATCTGTATATTCCAACTTCCCAGCTCCCTAGTATAGCTAGCAAAGTTTTATACCGAGATAATCTATACTAATATTATATCTATACTATATACCATATTACTATTTACTATAGTAGGTACATTATAAAGCTGAAGAGTTTGTTTGTTTGAACGCACTAATCTCAGGACCTACTGGTCCGATTTGAAAATTCTTTCAGTGTTAGATAGCTCATTTATCGAGGGAGGCTATAGGCTATACGGTAATGGGATATTCCCACGGGAACGGGAATAAAACGGGATATGCGCGTGCAATGTCGCGGGCAACAGCTAGTAAACTAATAAATTGATTACAATCAGATTTGCTTATCAGGCTTACCCTAGTTTTGTCAAGGTCACCAATGGCATTTTATGATTATTTATCGACACACGAGGCACTCAAATATAAAACACATTTGGCTAATGGCATTTTGCAAACATTGGCATGGCATGACTGACCTGGTTGTTTAAGCATGATTCCTGGCAGCTCTCGGCGCGAAGTATGACGAATCCCTCCTGCCTGCGATGTCCTTGGATCCGCTATTGACGACTTTGAGGTAGCTTTCATTTCCACAGAGAAGCGTTGCTGGTAGCGAGAAGAATGCTTCTTGAAACTCGATCATTAACGGAATAAACGATGCGGCATGGTGTTCTTTCCGACGTGAGGGTAGACACTTCGTGATCCAGATCATTGTTGATGATTTTTCAACTTCTTGTGCAAGGAGACTTCAATATTTTCTTTGCGGGTGGTGTGCATCGCCTTTCTTCGTTTTTATTTTCAGAAGTCTGGCTTACCAAAGCAGAATCTTCGTCCTCCAGATAAGACGACCGTCGAGATTAATGTGTAGCAGAGCGTCGTTTTAACGTAGGTTTTTTTATCACACTTCTGAGTTGAAACGACAAAGATGAAAATAAATAGAAAATACTTAATTTACGCTTTTTATTTGGGCAGAGCTTTCCCTTACAATTATCGTTATAAACAGACACACCAAAATCACTGCTCCTCGCTTTTATATAGCTCGCCGGCTGGCGGCTATTTCACCCCCTCCGCTCAGAATTTGGCGGGGATGGCTCACGTGGTAGGGCAGTGACGTGGCGAGCTGGACAGCTGGCGTTGGCTGGCTGGCTGGCTGGCGCTGGCAGGCTTGCCTGGCTTTGGCTGGCATCGCTGGCGACATCTGGCGTTACAAACTTTATAAATATATGTGTTGCGGTAATAACAAGTATAATTTTAAATATAAAAATTATCAAAAAATTCGCTCCATCAGCTCTCACATAGAAAAGGTGCATCGTAGTTAGAATTCGGAGATTTAAACACATGGGATATTAAAATATTTACAACTCGTTTAATGTCAATAAAGTTTTACAAACCCTTTTGTTGATTCAAATTTTTGTAAACTTGTCTTTTGCTATCGACACATCTAGAAATCCCTTCTATTTACTTAAGTGGTGAAAACGAATGTTTAAGTATTTTTCGGCTATAAATATTTAATTAAAGCTATTTTATGTTCCATTTCTACACGTCTGCATTCCTATTCCATGTCTACACTCCCTTATTATTTTTATACAATCATTTTTCCATGCATCATTTGCTGAGGGAAATCCGTAAAAACACAGAAGAATACAATAACGATAAATAGTAACATAAAATATAAATCTCCCAATTTTAAAATAATTTGAACCTTGAAATAGTTGCAACACTGATTGGTTTCGAGATGTTTATTAAATTTATTGACGGAAAATCGAGAAATAAGTTTCAAAATGACATGCTTAACTATGAAAAGTGATCCCCTGGCTTTTTTAATTGAACTACTATGGTTTAGACAACTTTTTGCAACACATGACGGCATGCTTTGATTTTTATTAGACAAAATAACGCCGAATAACACGCGAGCGTCGTTCGAAGCGTAATGGCCGACGGCTGACTTACTATGGTGTGAATGTGTGCGTGCTGGCTTGTCCACATTAGCGCACTGACTTACTATGGGTGCTTCAATTGTTTCTTAGTGAAGTTCCGTCCGCCTTTTTTTTAGGTCCATGACTGTAAATATGAATGAGACATTTTTCTTACCGTTTTTCTGTATTCTACTTCCTTATAGAAAACTTCATTGTTTGAAAACTTTTTATTTGAACATTCTTAGGTAAAACATTCAACCCAAATTCTTGTCAATAAGTACGATATCCGTAATACTGGTAAAAACATCATCCAAGTACACAATAAGAAATGCTCATCAGCCTATAAACTCCCACTGCTGGGACATAAGCATCTTCTGTATGAGAGGGAGTGGACCATAATCCACCACGCGGGCCCGGTGCGGGTTGCTAGATGTCACAATATGCCTTCGAATTTTTGGTTCTTCTAGGACATGCCGGTTTCCTCACAATGTTTTGCTTCACCGTTTTGAGAGCAGTGGTGAAGAAATAAATTACACAAAGTAATGCGCCTGGCGGGGTTCGAACCCACAACCTACAACTCCAAAGTCGGGACCGATAACACTGGGCCACCACTGCTCTCCATGAGTCCACTGCTCACAATGCTCATTCAACAAAAACTATTGAACGTTTAGTTCAACAGTAGTTGAAAGAAATATTAATCGTACTAAATGACAGGTATTCTTCTTGGAACAAAAAGAGAATCATCAAAAACGGTACAACCCCGTCGTAAAATATGAATACCAGTTACCAAACATTAATAAAATACTGTCGGATTGTGAAAATCGTACTTTTTCTGGAATCGGTCAGTAATAAACGGAGTTTAAAACATTGTCTGCCCAATGCCCATATTTAAAGAGGAAAATACACATTTCGTATACTATAGGTACCTACTTTCTGTAACACTATAATCATAATATCCCCAAAATACTGTATCATGGACACACTATTAGAAAAAAACAGATTGCCAAGCTGTGTTCCTTTCATTCGTTTCAAGGTCACCGATTTGGGATCGTTTTTGTAGTAAGAAGCACTTATTAAATAACTCCCGTATCTCCCGGACTTGTGATTAGTACATAGACCTTAAAGATGGACTGGGCATTATCTGCCTATTGTACAGACGCCAGCACTCAATCCATCATATTTCTTTATTAGATTTTCAACCTTATGATGATACAAAAGGTGTTCTCGATTGGTATTAACATATGGTTGAGTGGCATGCTTTTTTGCTACCAAATTCAGATGAAATGGCGCAAAGACCCTGAAGCCATGCCAGGAATTTAAGAAAGAAATCACATGACATTGACACTGACAAGTGACAGTTCATTGACATCAGTCATTCATGTCATCCTTGTGGAGCAGAAAAATTTAGGAAATCGATCAAAAAATTGCAAAATGATTCGTATATCAAAAAATATTATACCTGCGCTTACGAAAACGTTATTAAAAAAGTCTAATCAAAATCACAGTCCGAAAATTCTGGTTTTATTGCAAGGACAAAGATTACTTTCAGATGCAGGTACGTAAACAAAACAAAAAGTTTTCTGATGGAATATTTTTGCTTTCGGCACATAAAATAGGCTCCATTTCTTGACACTAGAATTTTAAATTTTTGTTGTTATTTACTCTATTGCAGCAATACTTTGTACTTCATGAAAATTGATACCTATCTCAGCATTTCATACTTGACATAACAAGCAAATAGAACATTTACATCATCCGATAGAAAAAAAAAATTAGAAACTTTACACATTAAGTACATGCTTGCTAATAAACTTCAAGGATTTCTGTTATGTATAAAATGTTAACCTCCAAACATTGTTTTTTCAGCTGCGTCTGGTAAATTCTCAGTAAAACATGAAGACTTTGGGAGACCATTATATTTTGATGCTCAAGCTACAACACCTATTGTATGTAGTATTTCTTATAATGAAATTTTTTTTTAACTTATCATTTTTACATACTTTTATGCTCTGTGTGTTTTAGGATCCAAGGGTCCTGGATGCTATGCTACCATATTTTGTAAGTTACCATGGTAACCCACACTCCCGCACTCATGCCTATGGATGGGAGAGTGAGGCAGCTGTTGAAAAGGCCAGAGAACAAGTAGCAAATTTAATAGGAGCTGATCCTAAAGAAATAATATTTACATCTGGAGCAACAGAGTCAAATAATATTTCTGTAAAGGGAGTGGCCAGATTTTATGCACCAAGGAAGAAACATGTTGTTACTACTCAAATTGTAAGTAGCCCTCTATATAATTAATATAATAGGTCACTGGATACTATTTGAATCCATTTTTTTTTATTGTTAGAGTAGCCTGAACTGTCCCACTGCTGGGCAAAGGCATCCCTCCATTCCTTCCAACATTCGCGACTTTGCGCCACCTCTTTCCAGTTCTCAAGGAAGACATCCAGCTAGTTTCGCCATCTCTTTCGCGGTCTACCGCGGCCTCGCGTCGCTGTTTCAGGGCACCAATCATGAACTTGGTATGCCCACATCTCGCTCGGCATGCGGCAGACATGTCCTGCCCAGTCCCATTTCTTCCAGGGTACTGGTGAACAGCTTTGGAGATAGCGGGTCGCCCTGTTTCACTCCCTTGTGAATGTCAAATTTTAAGGGGAGAACAATCTTTGCACTACTACTTCGCTGGGCACTTGGGGCCTGTTGTTGGTATTCGACTGTTAGTTTTCAAGAATCTAAAATAAAACTTGAAATTGTTTTTATTGCAGGAACATAAATGTGTGTTGGACTCTTGTAGAGCTTTAGAAGGAGAAGGTTTCAAGATTACATACTTACCTGTTAAGGAAAATGGAATCATAGACATGAAAGAATTGGAAAAAGCACTAACACCAGAAACTAGCTTGGTATCCATTATGACTGTGAACAATGAGATAGGTATTATAACAGTGTTAACTTTTAAATGTAGTTGGCAAGGTTATTATGTACTCTGAAATTAGAATTGATCTTGGCATAAGTACAAAACTTCAGAATTTTCAAAATATAATTTGGTAAATAATTACACTTTCTTCCACTTGCCTGACAGCAACCTCTTTTTTAACTTTAAAATGTCACTTACGGGATATCTTCCGTGATTATTTGATAGTTTGAGTTCCCGATATTTCGACGCTGTTGCAAGCGCCATGATCGCGGGTTGACTGGAGATTGCGGGTGGATGAAAATAAAATTTGTTAGGAGCAGACAAATCTGTCTACCCTCTTTCTTTGTCTCTTGTTACGCGCACTACTGGAACTCGACACTAAGTCACGGCAAAACACACTCACAGTATCAACAAGTTTTTTGGAGTCTTTATAACGATGCCGGCTGCCCTTTATGAGCATGTTCACAACTGGATTCCACGTACTCGACAATTTGAAGCCATCCTCTCGATTGAAATTCTTGTGTTTTCTTATTTCAATTGCTTCTCTTGTCAGTCTTGGTATGTAATGTTTGTCCGTGGACAAAATACTAGGCTTGTGAAATCTCCAGTCAACCCGCGATCATGGCGCTTGCAACAGCGTCGAAATATCGGGAACTCAAACTATCAAATAATCACGGAAGATATCCCGTAAGTGACATTTTAAAGTTAGAGACAAACCGTGAAAGCTTAAAACAACCTCTTTTTTGCTTGAATAAATACAAGGCCACTTAGTTTAAACTAAGTAAGGCTCAATGGAATTATTAATGCAAAGTCGTTGTTTATAATATTAAAGAATGTTCAATTACTAATTAATTACAGAATATTAATAAGAATCAAACATTTAAAAATGTTTTCAGGTGTTATGCAGCCAATTGCTGAAATAGGTGCATTGTGCAAGAGCAAGAAAGTATACTTTCATACTGATGCAGCACAGGCTTTCGGAAAAGTTCCCATAAATGTCAATCAAATGAATATTGACTTAATGTCAATTTCTGGACACAAGATATATGGACCAAAAGGTGTGGGTGCGCTGTACATAAGGCGCAGACCTAGAGTGAGAGTGGAGCCCATACAAAGTGGAGGTGGACAGGAGAGAGGCATGCGCAGTGGCACAGTTCCAACCGCACTTGTTGTAGGACTTGGTAATACTTATTCTACTGTTACATGCTATGAAAAGCTCATTGCACCATTTACTAAGATTGATTGTTTTTTCCCAGGTGCAGCATGTGAAATAGCACAACGTGAGATGGCTTATGACAATGCATGGATGGAAAAATTGTCACAGAGATTCTTAGACAAAATATATTCTAAATTAACCCATGTTATAAGAAATGGAGATGCTAAACAGACATATTGTGGCTGTATAAATTTGTCTTTTGCGTATGTTGAAGGTAATTTAGATAAGATTATTTGTTGAAATTGTTATGTCAATTAAACTGCAATAAAAAATATAAGTTCTGATATCAATACTGTTTGCGAGAATGACCAATTTGTTGATAAGGTAAAATAATAAAACTACATCTAGGTAACCTATGTTTATCTCTATCTTCCAGGTGAATCTTTATTGATGGCTCTAAAAGATATTGCACTATCAAGTGGATCTGCTTGCACTTCAGCATCATTAGAACCATCATATGTATTGAGAGCTATTGGAACAGATGAAGATTTGGCACATAGTTCTATAAGGTAAAATACACAGTCAAAGAACTAAAGGATTTTTTAAAACCTCCATTGTCCTCTGATAGGCAATTGAGGTAAAAAAAAACCAGTTGTAATCATTACTGTTTGATTACAGATTTGGATTTGGAAGATTCACAACAATTGAAGAAGTAGATTACACAGCTGAAAAAACCATCAAACATGTAGAACGTCTTAGGGAAATGAGTCCACTTTGGGAGATGGTCCAAGAAGGTGTGGACATCAAAAACATTCAGTGGTCTCAACACTAAATGGCTTGTGTATTTGTTTAGTAAAGTTATTCCAAGATTAGATTTAGGTGATATTATATTGTGACATGAAAAAAGGAAAAGATCTGGTTGATAATAATGAAGTGTACATTTGTAAATTATTGATTTAGAAATACTGAATCAATTGTTGCAAGGACTGTCTTTTTAAGGATATATTGAACAATGTGACTATTGTTATTTGTAGACTGTCATATCAAATGCTTATTTCAAGGATGATTAAATAGACACAATATGTTCTGCTTGTTCTTTGACCTCATTATGAGTAATAAAAAATAATGTGTATTATGTTATCATTTATTTTTAAATGTTAAATACAATGTTAGCTACATTGCATCATATTTTGAAATAGTAAATTATTTTAATGCTCAATGCACAGAAATTTCTTATTTTTAACTGTTAACACATTTAATTCAGTAAGAAATAGTTTGAACTTAATATAATATTCTTTTACACTGTTACAGCATCAATAAAATTGTACATGTCTATTTTCAAGCAGAGCATTAATAGAAATATTTTAATATCAACACACAGTTTGGAATAGAACGCTGCTATATTATTTTTTGTTATTATAAAATAAAGTACAATTTACTGAAAATTTGTTTTACTGCAACTAATAAAATAATTTATTATGCAATTAATTTGATGATCAGTCAAGGGGAATGTTTGAATAAGACTGCAGTTTACAGAATATTGTTATGCCACATAATGTTTATTATGTTAAAACTAAGGCAACCAATTAACTAACATACATATACATTAAATAACTACTTTTTACAGCAGCCAATCTAAACATACATTTTAAAATACATATGAGTATTGAAAATTATATAACTTGGCTCGGAATTAACAACCTAATGGTTTAAATTTCTTAATACTGTTAGGCCATTTTGTGTAATCACAAAATTGTAATGCAATAAATTTCAGAAGTCAACAACCTTTAAATAGTCAGTTTTTAAACAGTAATATAAAGTGTTCATAATATCAGTGTTTTCATACAAATACTACTTTTTGGAGATTCTTAGATACATAACTTAGTGACTTAGTATGGATAGGCTTATTAATCAATGAAAAAAACTTATTCTAGTCCTTTTCCCTTAACAAAACTTTAAAGCATATTTCCAAATTCTATTATGCTTACAGCTTTACAATGTTTAAATATATAAAATAATGTTAATTAAAGCAACAAACAATTACATTAAATCAACAACTACATGATGGCTCCTCTACAGGCTCTGGGTTTGATATCTTGAAACTGTTATGATCTAAAGTTTGCAACTCGATTCTTGACCTATTTGATTCAACCAGTTGCAATGCAATATCAGTAAACATTTCTTCAATGCCTTTTCCAGTTTTACATGAAGTTTTATAGGTGGTGCTGATAAGATTGTGACACTGTTCACTGAAAAAGAAGAACATTATTAAAAACTACACAATACAACAAAATACCACAGAATAGAATAAAATAATTACCAAAATGTTTCAATATCAGCATCGGTAACTTGGGGTGAAGATCCTTCCAAATCAGATTTATTTCCACATAAAAATATTTTTGCATTCTCTGCATATGTCACAATATCTAATAAATGCTGGCTCAGAACATGGAATGAGGATGCATTGTCGAGTGAAAACACAAGGATTGCTGCCTCAGCAAACTTGTAGTAGCTTGAGGTGACTGAAGCAATCCTTTCCATGCCTCCAGTGTCCCATAATTGTAACTGAAATAAAAATGTAAGAAACTTATTATTTCATTCAATACAATAACCAAAACATGAATACTCTAACAACAATGTAATAAATTAAAGGTATTTTGTTTACAGGCAGGGAACTTAAGATTTAAAACTCGTGAGCGCTCCAAGCTGGAGAGTGAACACAGCTTACATTTGGAAATGAATCAGGCTAACTTTATTATCATTTGTTGTTGAAAGAATGAAGCGAGAACCCGGGTCGACGGCGCGTTGTGTCCCACGCGCGCCTCAAAGAGCGTCAGCATAATGACGGGGCCCCCCTCTCAGAGGGCCAAAGCCTGCCGGGGTCGCGGGATTATTCCCTTACCGTAACCCCGGAACATAACAGGTTATGAAGGACACCGTGGATTTTAGTCAGTAGAAGTCTGACAGTCCCTCAAAAAAAAAAGAATGAAGCGAGAAAAATGTTGGCTTATTTCTCAACTGATTCTGATCAGCGGCGTAAATATACGACATTGCGATTTTTATATCCGCAGAGAAGAATCCTCTATAAAACTTAGATCATGATGTTATAAAATCATATCATTAGGGGAATCGGAATTACCTTGACAGTCTTGTCTGTAAGTTGATATGGCTTTTCAAAGTGATCCAATCCTAAAGTTGACCTTCTGTCTGCATTAGGAACAAATGTATTGTTGATAAATCGACGAAAAATTGAACTTTTCCCAACACCGTATTCTCCACACAATATCACTTTTAAAACAGGGGTTTTAACCATAGCCATTTTTGAATATCAATAACGCTTCAAGGTCAGAGGAGAATCAATTTTATTTAGCCATAAGAAACAAAGTTAATAAATAATAATTAATGCATTTCTAATACGCAGCTGCACAGTGCACACACCCATTCTGGTTGATTTGACACTTCATTTGACATTAATAGTGATGCTACTAGCATCACTATTAATGTCAAATGAAGTGACGATAAATATCCTTACTTCTAGCATCATGCTAGAAGTAAGGATATTTATCGTAACAGTTAAAAATAACAGATATACTTTATCAAAATATGAATTGCGGTACCTAATAATAAGTATAATTTTAAATATTTTAGCTTTAGCTTTTCTATGTGAGAGCTGCTGGAGCGAATGTTTTGATAATTTTTATATTTAATATTTAATTTTAATATTTATTACTTGTTATTACCGCAATTCATATTTTGATAAAGTTACAACATGTCACTGGCCTGCAAATTGCAAAAAACGTAAAAATATTTGAATTTCGCGGGCTGCCACAGCTCCAACCAGCCCGCGAAATTCAAATATTTTTACGTTTTTTGCAATTTGCAGGCCAGTGACCCAGTGACATGTTGTAACTTTATCAAAACAAAGAAACAGTACGCATTGTTATGTGCCTTTCATTCATTTCAAGGTCCCCGATTTGGATCGTTTTTCAAGTTAGAAGCACGAGCTCCCTATTATTTAATCTCCTTGGCTTGGACATTTACGATTGACTTGGGCTGGCAACACTGTGACGCGAAACGTCATACAACAAAAAGCATTCATTGTTGTCTTGTTGTGGTTTTGTTTTGTTACTAAAATAAATGAAGCTTGGGAAACAATCTGAATAAGATAATGGATGTATGTTCTTGATTACATGAAGCCTTTACAGTATAAAATCCGAAGTGTTTATTTTGTTATTCATCATGGATCTTCAAACATCGCATTTGGCTGCGGCTTTGATGTCCGGTCCAACATTGCCCATGTATAATAATACGTCTGCTGAAGCCACAGCAACGGTAACTTCTCCTCCTAATAATCCAAATGAAGAAGGTAAAACTGAGAAACCTAACGACCCACCGAAAGATCCCCCCGAAGAGGAAAAAGAAGAAATAGCGAGTGGAGAGGAGTTCACTGATGAAGTAAGAATATTAAAGTTTTAAAGTTCTTTTTAAATGTGCTTATTTCATGTTACTTGACCATTACTAAAATTCAAATAAGTCTAAGAAAATGGACTATAAAAAATATGGTTGACTATCTTCAACTTGCATCCTCTCTCTCATCCCAATTTCTCTCCCTTTAAATTGATTGGAAAAAGAGTTATCCGGAAGCCATCTCCTGGGTTTCATCTATCTGAAATACATTACAACTTTTGTTCTTTAGCTTTTTAGATGTGACATTGTAGCAATCAAACCGTATGCAAGTAGCATATTAGGATTTTATGTTAGAATTATAAATTATAAATGAAGGTTCTATATAACTTGTAACAGTATCTGAGGAAGCATCAGTTTGAACACTTGCCTCTCATTTTTATTAGGGTTCCGTAGTCAACAAGGAACCCTTATAGTTTCGCCATGTCTGTCCGTCCATCTGTCCGCAGTTTAGCTCAGAGACGCACAGTACTAGAGAGCTGTAATTTGGTGTAAATATACGGATTTGTTGTGCCGAAAAAGTGGTAAAATAAAATCTCGTAAAATATTTTTTTTTAGGGTACCTCCAGTACTTACACGTAAAGTGAGGATTTCTTTTTTCTCGCGTATCCCTTAGTGTGGGGTATCATTAAATAGGCCTTTAAAAAATAATGATAGTTTCCATTAACAATTTTTTGATAAAAAAATTCGTTTGCGAAATATTAAGCTTTAAAGTGCTAAATTTTGCTCGATTCGAGTGTCCCCCCCCTCTACCACCTAAACTGTTATGTTTGGGGGTGTGAAAAAATTCACAATAGTAGTATATATAACGAAGTTTAAAAGAAAATTATCATGACTAAGTAGGCTTTACAACTTTACGAGTAATAATCGACCAACTTATAAAATGTACTTGGATATCATATTTTCTTAAACAAAATGTATCGGAGACAACTGCAAATGTAAGTTTGTCAACTTTATTTTTACAGCTTTTATAGGTATGTTTTTTGGGGATAGGTAGGTTTTTATCGTCAACTATTTTTAACTAAATTCAAAAAAAGGAGGAGGTTCTAAATTCGTTGTAATCTTTTTTCTTATGTATTTTCCCTGATTTCTCAAAAACTCCTGGACCGATTTTGAAAATTCTTCTTTTTTAAAATAAATTCAGCGAATCAGTTTAGTTAGTTCGCATAAGTATTTTGATGGGCAACTACGGAACCCTACACTGTGCGTTGCCCGACACGCACTTGGCCGGTTTTTATGTAACACATTAGAGCTATTACTGAAGTCCTGTTAGAAGTTTAAAAATAAATTAAGAATTTAATAACTTTAATGACTACATTTTCATGTATTCTTTTAATTTTTTTTCAGGAGATGGAAACACAATCAGGCAGTAAGTCAATGCCTGGCAGAGGAGTTACTCTGCAGATGCTTTTGGAAGAAAAAATGCTTGAGCCAGGGAATGCAGCTATGACAATAGAGTATCTAGTTAGTATCATAAATTGTTTTTGCCAACTATGTTAGGAGTGGCTCCCACTTGAACCTGGGGTCCGACTGAACATTTAATAAAAATGTTTAGCTTACAGGGTTTTTTCAAAAATATTATTTTCTCATAAATCCTTGTAAGAGTGTCATACAGCATCCCTTGTTATGAGTGTTTGTTGTTGATAAATAAATTTTAGAACTTGGGTATGCTTAGGGAGTTTAAAACATTTGAATATCCTTTAAAAATCTCTTTTTTATAATTTTTTGTACTATACTAATTTATATTGTTAATTCTAGGGACAAAAATTTGTGGGAGATTTGCAGCCAGATGGAAAAATTAAGTCTCATGAGACTGAAACAATATTTTGTTCACCATCAGCTTGGGCAATACACTGCAAGCGCATCATAAACCCTGACAAGAGATCTGGATGTGGCTGGGCCTCTGTCAAATATAGGGGGAAGAAACTAGATACTATTAAAGCTACATATCTTCGTAAAAAGCAGCTGCAAAGAGAAAATATGCATTCTGATGGTATGGTCATTTCTTAACAATCCTTTGATGTCAATTATTGAATAGAAAATCTTTTATCTTTTTCTCTTTTTTAGACATCCATATCTGTCCATGCAGACAGCCAACAAAATCAGTGTCTACTTACTGGAAAACAAATTTAAAAAGGCAACATTATGTTGCTATTATTGCAGTGAACTAATTAGAGTTGATTTATATTTTAAACTATGTAAAATGTTAAATACTCTTGATGTAATGCAGTTGATGTGATCTAATGTGTTACTAAAATTACAGAGGAGATTGAAATGGAAGTAGAAAACCCGCCAGAGCCCCCCCCACAAAGGATTGTAATGAAACACAACACAGTGCCAAACAGAATGATGCAGCAGTGAGTATTATAACATATTTACTTTAGTGTTGTGTCTTTAGTCTCAACAAACTTGCAGCAGAATACAAAGAAATAAAAAAAAAAAAATTACCTTGTCTACTTTAATAGCAATACACACCAAACCCTGCCCACTGACACAGCTCACCGACACAGCCCGCCGACGCAACCCGGCGGACTTTATGAAAAGTAACATGCGCCCTCGCAATTACTAACTGTGAAATAAGTTTCTCATGGCGAGGCGCCGACAAAGTTTTCCAACTTTCAATGAGTACAGCCGCCGACTAGTCCACCGACAAAAACTTGTCGACATAGGTCGACGGGTTTGGTGTGTATTGCGCTTTAATGTGTATTGCTTGTGAGCATAACTGATAAGGATGAGGAACCACCAGGTCAGGGAAGAGTTATGACTAATGGCACAATGCATTTGTTACTTTGGTTAAACAATGGTTTATCCACAGTTTCAAATCCACAAAAGCATTGTTCTATATGTTGAATTGTTGCTTAAGGGGGATGCTCCAACCAGCCCGCGAAATTCAATTTTTTTTACGTTTTTTGCAATTTGCAGGCCAGCGACATGTTGTAACTTTAAAAAAATATGAGTTGCGGTAATAACAAGTATAATTTTAAATATTAAAATTATAAAAAAATTCGCTCCATTAGCTCTCACATAGAAAAGGTGCATCATGTTAAAATCTCCGAAATCTAACTACGATGCATCTTTTCTATGTGACAGCTGATGGAGCGAATTTTTTGAATTTTTTTATATTTAAAATTATACTTGTTATTACCGCAACTCATATTTTTTTAAAGTTACAACATGTGACTGGCCTGCAAATTGCAAAAAACGTAAAAAAATTTGAATTTCGCGGGCTACATCGAAGCAATCACCTTAAGGTGTATGGTGATTGCTTCGATGTAGATGAAAAAATTATCAAAAAATTCTCTCCATCAGCTCTCACATAGAAAAGGTGCATCGTAGTTAGATTTCGGAGATTTTAACATGATGCACCTTTTCTATGTGAGAGCTGATGGAGCGAGTTTTTTGATAATTTTTATATTTAAAATTATACTTGTTATTACCGCAACACATATATTTATAAAGTTACAACATGTCACTGGCCTGCAAATTGCAAAAAACGTAAAAAAAAATGAATTTCGCGGGCTGGTTGGAGCAATCACCTTAAAGGGCTTGACTAATGTTTCAAGCCCCTTAAATGTTAAACCAGCTCATCATGCTCCTCGTTTATTGTTTCTAATGCACCTTATTTAGCATCAAGGATTTCTACAAAAACATTAAAGGAACTCCTTTTCTTATTTCAGTGATGCCAACATGTTGATAGAAGCTGTATCATTTTCATCAGCTGGCAAGGTACAGCCGTTCTTGGTGTCAGTCAGTTCTAATGCTAGTTTAGTGCTGGACATTCACTGCCACTTGAAAAAGGAAGAGGTTTATGGATATTTGGCTGGCACCTGGGATTTGAACAGTCAGAGTATGTGCATTTAATTTTAACCTAATTGGCAAATTAAGTAACAATAATAATCTGCATCAAGATCCTCTCTAAAGATGAGTGCTGATTGATTTAGACGTTTTTTAATATAACCAAAGAATAAAGTATATTTATTCATTATTTTAAAATAAATAAATAAATATATCAATTAATTGTATTTAATTACAACATAATTATTATTTTTTTCATTATTTTTTATTGTATTGAATCTACTTAGTGTATTATAGTGACAGTTAAAACAACTATGCTAGGTTTGTGCTGGCATGTAAAAACTCCACTTTCCTTTTTTTTTTTCAATTTTACTCATTACTTTTTTGCGTATTATTTTGTATTATTGAAGAGACATTAAAATTCCTTGTTGTTCCAGATGTCACAATAACTCATACATTCCCATGTCTAATCAGTAAAAATGACAGCAGACCACGAGTTCTAGTGGAACTTGAGATTCAAATTGAAATAGAGAAACTGGGACTTACACTGCTGGGGTGGTATCACTCTCATCCAACTAATCCTGCCATGCCAAGTCTTAGAGATTGTGATAACCAACTGGAATATCAAATTAAAATGCGTGGACCCAGTGAAATATCTTACATGCCATGCATTGGAGTCATTTGTTGTAAGTAAAACATTATTGGACTAGACTAAATCGGTAAATTCTTCCAAACTATAACTAACCAAAATAATAACTTTTTGAAATCATTTTTCAGCACCATACAATCCAGAAAGTCCAGTTTTAGAATCATCACTTACATTCTTCTGGGTGATGCCTCCGCCGGAACAGAGGCCTACCGAGTATCCGCGGCCATTGATGCTACAATACAACATGGTTCATGACAGCCACCTATCAACACACGCCATGGAACAAATAAGAAAAAGCATCAAGTACTATTTTTCTTTCTCTGATGAAACTTTCGTCGATTTTAAAGAAAATTTTAAGCCTGATATCACATACTTAGACAAGTTAAAGTGCACCTTGACTGCTAAATTTCCTAGAGAACAGAGTGATGGGCTGCTGTGGCACTTCATTAGAGATGAGTTAGGTTGCTCATCCGAACAGGATGATAAAATGGATCTTGATGCTTTATTAGCAGTTCCACAACCAATACCTGTATCTAAGCCAACTCAGGTGACATCTGTCCCCAATTTTCCTTCTGTCAGTACGTTGCAGCAAATGGTTAGCCGGCCAGCAGGTGTTCCTCCTATAAATGTGTCATCAAGCATTGGATCAGGGTCACCTCATAAATTCGAAACACCTCAACTAAACATTCCAGTCTTACCAACATCTTCTAAATCATCATCAAAGTCAGCTACCCCTACTCTGCCGTCGTCATATCCTACAGGGTTAGATATGTTGACGAGCATGGCTCTTGGATTAGGTTCTCCCAACATGCCGCTACCTATGGGTGCTTCTAGTTTGGAAAGTTTAGCTGCTGCAAACAGCATGCTGACTGGACTCTCTCCAGGCATGTCTTCAAGTCTAGCGGCTAGTTTATCGGGTAGCAAACTTCCCGAACCACCATCTTACGCTGCATCTTTGCAGAATTTGACCAGTAGTATTGGTAGCTACGACAAGGCACCAAGTAGCACTGCTACTAGCACCAGCACCGCTACGGGCACGATCCCCGCCAGTCTTGCCTCCAACCTCATGATGAGTTCTGCAGACATAGCTAATGCTTTATTCTCAGCAAGTAAATATTCCAGCGCAGGTATATTGGGAATTCCCGATCCTATGTCCAAATCGACATTGGCAGCAAATAATATGTTCTTATCTCCCTCGTTAATGAAAATGCAGGAATCCTTATTAAAGCCACTTTCAACTAGCAGCCCGATATCGACTAAAGCTGGTTTAGATCAGAGCATGCTGATGAAATCTCCACACGATTTATTAAAAGGCAATAAGGATTATTTGCCACCAGATTTTGGTAGTATTGGGAAAGGAAAATCGGAGTCTCTTGATGCTATAAAATTAAATGAGACAACTACCTCTTCAAAAATAGAAACTGCCAAATCTGACAGTATGGATGTGCAAGCAACTGACTTTAGCATGCCATCACGAGTTGGCGGGGAGTCATTTTTAAACCAGATGTTAGAGCTAACAAAAAAGACCACAATGCCCGACTATTTATCGGATTACAATCAACCTCTAAAGTTGACAAAGGCGGAAGATCTATCAACGTCAGTGCCCGGCTCCAGCCATCCTTACATGAGTTCGTCAAGTATCGTGGATACTATAGCACAAGTGGCTATGGGAAATTTTTCTAAGCATGACGAGCCTAAGGACTATGTGAAGGAGACAGATTACAGTACTAGTAAAGTCGGTTCTTTACCGGGTGGTAATGATAGCGAGAACTGATAAACTTTCTAATGTATTCAATTTCACTCTAAGTAATACTAACAAGAGCAATCGAAATAGATAGAATTTATCATAATTATCATAATAAAACAACTAGTTCCAAGTAACCTATTAGCTATATTAGATGTGCTTATCATAAAGGATCTCTACTTTTTTCTGATTAATTTGTTTCCACTAGACCTGTGATGACTTTTGCTAACTATTTGCGCGGTAGGTACCATTGTTTTTTCGGATATTTTGTGTATTAGCCAGAAAACCTTAATTTTAATGTATATTTGTTAAAATAATTTTGAAGTCTGATGGTAGGTAACTATAGAGATGTAAGATTGTCTGTCAGTATTGTGATGATATCTCATTGTGTTTGCTAACTACTCAGGAGCTAAAACACAAAAGCATGTTCAGTTTTAATAAGATTCATTTAACCGGAATAATCGAATGTCTGGATAATCTGCTGAGAAATTTCCTTTTGAAAATTTTGGCGGAAGCCGACGTACCTTGGTTCTAACAAGCGCCGAAATTTAATTAATGCGCTAGATTGCGTTGGAAGAGCGGACCAGGATCCAGAAGTTTTTTTTTTATAAATATTTAGGTATACGGTTATACCTAACTTATACACACTAAATATCAATAATAATTTCTAATTTCCCATATTATCTTGAAACTACTTTCACATAATTTTTATTTTAGCCGATTCTGTAGTGAATTTCATAGGGTTTCTGAGCCTTTATCTTCGGCTGGAGGTTGTGTTTATTGGTTCCAGCCAGAAATCGACCTTCAAAAACTATATAATTAACAGTAGTGTTGTGATTAAACGTTGTTCTCGAATTTTGTGTCGTCTGTATTTATGAGTACACATGGTAATGTATTAATAGATTAGGTTTTCTTTATTTTTAATATTTTGTATGTACTTGTACGTATTATTAACAATATTTATTTTATATTTAGATAATAAATATTTGATTGTGACGCGTCTGATATTGTTTCCTTTGGACTTATTATAAGTACATAAATTATTCTTATCATTGATTTGTTATCACTTCTGAAGTCGTGCAAATTGCTTAATTGTAAACTAAATATACTAAAGTGTTCTTATTGTGATTGTTGAGTATCGACTCTTGATGTACTGGACAGTATCTGCATCGATAGATCACCCGTACATGTACTTATGCCTTACAGGAAATCGGTATCTACTGCAGTTTCCCACCAAGTTTTAAGCATGATTGTGTACGTTTTTCTGCTGATACTGAAAAATATATTGTGTAAAACAAAGAGATGACGTCAGATAGGAGTCATTTGTCACTAATGTAAAGAATGATCGTTTATTTTGATAACAATTAAATCAAAGAGCGCTTGATCTACGATTTTCGATAATGTCCCTAATCGGTCCCGGTATCTTTATGACGGCCGTTTGATATAAGGATTATGTTTAAACGAGCCAGTGCGACTTCGTATTGATCATATCCACATTTACTTTGGCAAGTTTCCGGTGATAATACAAATATTCTGTTATTGTTTGTTAGAAAGAAGTGTGTAGTAGTTGTGATATAGCTGCTGCACTGATAGTGGAATATTGTGATAGTGAATTATGTGTGTTTAAAATCTTTCTAAGGTAAGATAATTTTCCTTATTGTTCTGATAAAAACAGCACTTAGTTCAAAGCTACTAGTTTTTGCTACAATAGGTAACCCTACGTAGGGTTCGAGTCTTGGCCACAGCTGGAGATTCAACATAATCATTGGCTATTCTTAATGGCTTGTGTTTAAACGCCTACCAGAGAAGTATCTATTTTAAAACCAAAAAATCCATATTTCAACCAGAATGTATTAGTGGTCACCAAATTGTGTATCATAACAAACTAGAATTAGTGTAGAAAATTAACCTACCTATTTGGTGTTTTTTTTTTACATTTTTTTTGTAACATTCGAAAAAAAACTGATCATTGGATTTTAGAAAAATCAAAGTGCTGGTCAGGAATCGAAACCACAGATTTTGGAAAAAAAAAAACACATTATTACACCATTCGATAGTGTTGCTAATAAGGATCAAATTCTGGAAATTAAGTTATACGGCAAAATTATGGAACAAATAGGTTTCTAAGAAATTGCTATTTTTCTATGTTATTTAACTTCTACTGAGCCATAATCTATATTTTCTGCTGACGACTGATAAGTTTAAATATATTTTATTATTACATGAATATACAAGACTTACTCTTTTAAACTCGAAAACATAACCTACTCCGATTAAAGAACGGTGGCGAACAGCGCCGGGCCCCGCCGTCAAGCGCAACGAATGTTCTGGAAAATGCACGAACACTTCAGTTTCCAGGTTTCGGTTTGAAATCGGCTATATTTTGGCCGAAACCGAAACTAGGGCCGCTAGATATTTGGCCGAAACCGGCCGAAACCGAAACCGACTTTCGGTCGGTCACTAAAAAAATGATCTAAGCAGGGCCGCTTTGGTAGCAAGGTTTAAATGTACCAGACCAAACCGAATCCTGAAATGTTTGTTTTAGTAGCATTTATCCATTTTAATATAAAAATATTGATGAGCATTTAAATTATAGCCATTCTTAATTACCTACCGTAAGGCTGCCTGTCCATTGAATGCGGAGCGAGCTGGCGAGGCCGTAGAAGAGACGTGGAGATTTAGTGCAATCCTATTGGTTAATATTTCCTCGTTTCTCCGCTCCGCCAGCTCGCTGCTCATCAATGGACAGGCAGCCTCAGGCTGCGTTTCCACTGAGGCGAAGCGGAGCGGAGAGCTATTCACCAATCACATGGCTTGAAATCCACATCTCTCCTTCACTTAAGCCGTGTGATTGGTGAATCGCTCTTGCTCTGCTTCGCCTCAGTGGAAACGCAGCCTTAACCTAAGCTAACTGTCTTAGATTTTTTTAGAATCGAATCTTTTAATAATTGTTCCAGATATATATCTAATGGCAACGAAGCCTAAGACACCTGGATTCACGGGTTTAGGCGATGACAGCGAAGACGAGTCCGAATATGTTCCGCTATATGATGACATCGACGACTTAGGGTAAATATATTTTTTTTATAAATTGGTAATAATGGTCGAGTACTTAAATCAACTCAATTTTAAATCGCCGATAAGTCTTTGTTATCCCTATCACTTAAAGCTTAAGGGTGTATTGTAATTAAGACAAACACTTCCAAACGTCTTAAAATTAAGTGGTGTTTGAGTGCTCGGGGTTTGTTTGTAACGTAGACTACAACTGGCTGCTACAGTCTAGTCATTATAATCAAAGCTAATAGAGAAAATGAGAAACTTTTCAATCAACCTGTTCCTCATGTTTCTGAATTGGCCATCCTGATCTTGAATGTAAGCGCAGCTACAGTGCAACGTGGCGTCAGATTAGGGGCGTAGTTCGTATGCGCGGCGCTGTACCTAAGTATATGCCTCACCAGTTCAATCAACACTTTGATGTACGAATTTTAAGGTGTTACTGTATTGTTGATACAGTTGATAGTGCGAGTGGGACTGACAGGGTACATCACAACCCATTCCCTAAATTCCATCACACAATGTACTTACAAATCATACGACATTCATGATGTCATGCTCGCCTACATTGACGTCATGAGCCAGTGACGGGGCTAGAGCGGTGCGTGCTTTGGGCTTTGGGGTCGTGGAAATAAAACGCCTAAAAACACGTTCACGGTTTGGATGTGGGCGCCAGGGAGCGCGATTTCCTCGCCTTCCGTCTGATGCAGGTCCTCACCGGACTCGGTTGATTCGGGAGGTACCTAACACCTAGGCACTTACCTACGAGTATGTCTGATTGGGAAGGACGCAAACGCAAAGGGAAATGGTAGATTTTTAGTCAGTAAGAGTTTGACAGTCTCTTACGCTCCACATATGAGCTGAGGACTCATTTTAAGATTTTATGCTCAAAAAGAAAAAAGGGTGCCACATTTAGATCTAGCGTTATAAAACGAATAAACCTTTTAGACTCAATCGAGTGGTTTCGAGTCGGGTCGGGGCGGTGCTCTCGACCAAGACGGCTTTATTTAGAATAAGTTCAGATCCTATCTTACTAGTCCCCTCACGATAAGACTAGGCAGTAAATAATTTATACCTTGCGCATGTACATTCATAATACGCTATAAGCATTTATTGAATTCTTTGGAAAAACCCATTTTGCCTGATACACTAATACAATGCAAAAACAATTTCTTCAGACAAAGAACAGCTCAAGAGACTAAAGGATGGAATCTCTTTCGGGAGCTACCTGTGAAGAAGGAGAGTGGGTCTATGGCATCCACTGCCCGTATAGATGCCAGTGTGAAACTCCTTAAATTCCTGTCGTATATCTTCATATTCATAGTTGTGCTAGGATCCGCTGTAGTATCAAAGGGCACTCTGCTTTTCATCACATCGCAACTGAAAAAGGACAAAGAAATAACTCATTGTAACAGAGCTTTAGGTGAGTATTGTCACTGTTTCTTAAACCTTTGATCTGATTGATTTTGGGAGTTTTTGCGTTATTAATTCGTATGTATTTCGTATCAACAGCTCTTGATAAGCAGTACATAACAATCCACTCGTTGGAAGAACGAGTAACATGGCTGTGGGCAGCTTTCATCGCATTCGGAATACCAGAGCTGGGCATATTCTTAAGATCACTCAGAATATGCTTTTTCAAGACCGTAGGAAAGCCTACACTTGTTCAGTTTTTGGTGGTAAGGACGTTATGTTATTTACTAGCGCATTATTATTATATTATTCGTAATTATATTCTGTGAGACTTCGAATGGCGTGCTGGAGAGAGCGTTGCCATTGTATTGAGTAATAATATCAAAACCGAGGGTATCCATCACAGTAGGAAAGAAGTTTATGAATATAAAGATCGTCGTCTATTTAACAAATACAAATACGTTTATTGGTTCAAGAAGCAATAGGATACAACAATAATCATTTTAAATAGGATTCCCTGTGCTATAACTATAACATATTTAGATGATGATTCCTTGAATTCAAGGAAATTAGTAATCTATCAACATGATTAGTAAGAACTTTTATGAATTCTTATAAACAAGACTGTTTCGAATGTCGAATTAAAAAAGGATAGTATTGACATTCTTTTAATATTTATTAACCGATAAGATAATTTACGTCACCGAGTATATCGATATAATTTAAATTTTAAAACAAAGAATAAATATATAATCTAAAGAAGCTATCTATTTTTATAGGAACTTTATTATTGTTTTTACTCGGCAACAGTAGTTTTTTTGGGATTAAATATACCCTAAGTCCGTCTCTCTACATCTCACGAAGTAGCTAGCCTGTATGTGTAAAAGTTCACGAGAATCGGATTAATGGTTTGGGCTTGAAAACTTAACATACTTTCTGCTCTCAAAACGGTGTAGGAAAACATCATGAGGAAACTGGCATGTCTTAGAACCATCTAATTCGAAGACATGTGACATCTGCTAACCCGCACTGGGCCCGCGAGGTAGATTATGGCCCTCGTGGTAGATTATGGCCCACTCCCTCTAACAAGAGAGGAGGCCTGTGTCCCAGCAGGGGGAACATTATAGGCTGATGATGGTGATAAGATTGCTAACAGCCCATATATATTGTTTCAGTCTCTAATAACAGAAACGCTGCATACAATTGGAGTGGCATTACTCGTGCTTATTATTCTCCCGGAACTAGATGTCGTCAAGGGAACAATGTTAATGAACGCGATGTGCTTTGTGCCCGGAGTGCTGAACGCTCTCTCCCGGGATAATACCGAACCTAGATACATTTTCAAGATAATATTGGACGTTCTCGCAGTTTCTGCTCAAGCTACGGCATTCGTTGTTTGGCCTCTCCTAAAAGGCGATAATATTTTGTGGACCATTCCGGTAGCATGCGTGTTGGTTTCATTAGGTTGGTGGGAAAACTACGTAGGCAGCACAGCAAAACCTTGGACAGGTAAATAATGCTCGATCCTACTATTTAATAACAGCTTTGCCACAAAAAGATAATTATCGTTTTACCCGCTGCTCAGCTCCTTTTAGTAGTAGCGCGATGTTATATAGCATATAAGATTTCCCCGCCAAATGGACTATCCCAAACATAAATCGCTTTACCACAAAAACATCTATGTTGAATGCTTATATAAAAAAGTATAACTGCAAAACGACCCTTATATCAACGAGAAATGTCGTTTTGACGTTGACAGTTTTTTTAGACAAGTGTTCAACAGGTGTTTATGTTTATCTTTCTTGTGGTTAAACGGAAAGAATTTCTCAATTTGAACCAGTAGTTCCTGAGATCGCGTTCAACCAAACAAACGCTTCAGCTTTATTTTATTATAGATTGATCTATTACTGCTGCTTGCGAAAAACAGAGCGTGGATAGATTATAAATATTTTCATGCTGTTATATAACGATAGTTGCTATTTTCAATCGAAACCCAATCGGAAATAAAATAATAAACTTAAACCAAACCTTCATATTTAATCTCATTTGATGCGAACACTTAATCATAACACTCAACTTATTTCAAAGCGGCTTAATACCACTTGCTAGAACCATTAGAGGGAATCCCTGCCCTCTTGAAACTAATTTAAATAGAATACTTACACTTATTACAGTTCTTCAGCCTTTACATGAACTGCGAGACGGAATGAAGAGGGGTCGGTATTACACGCAGAGAGTGGTGTCGATATGGAAGATCTTTATATTCATGTGCTGTATATTAATATGCATGTACACCCAGGACGACGACCCGTTCGCATTCTTCACGAATCTGAAGAGTGCTTTTAGTGAACGGTTTTACGTCGCGCATGAGGTGAGGAACATTTTTCATTATTGTTATCATACGAGTAATTTAAAGCTTCTATGATGAGCTTGCTATAGATTTTCAACTTAAGCTCAAGAGCATAAAATTGAAAGTTCACTAAAGACAAATTTTAGTTTCGGCAATGCCGCGGCGCGGCGCTGAGTCTTTCGAGTAAAACTATAGGTCTGTCTTCCATGTTAAGCCGCTCTTGTTGAAGTCAGGACTTTGACGAATATCTATCCATAAACATACCGAGTTTGATCCATGTCCCGGAAAGCACTTTAAAGACATTGTTACTGTATGTTATTTGTAGATTGTTGACAGTCCATATGGGGTCCCAGTGACACGCAAGTCTAATAGGCAATCTTACCAAGAGTAATCGTATATGATTATTACCCAGTACTAAATGGCTACTGGAGGTCAGATAGGCAGTCGCTAGCTGTGTAAAATATTATTCAGCTGCATCCGACAGATGATGATGATGATTGATCAATTTTCTGTCTTCTCCATTTTACAGTATGTTTCATAAATGTTCTTTTCAGGTCCAAGCAGTCCAGGATGAATTCCTGGGTTTTATGGGCTATAGAGTGATGGGAGAAAAATTACAAATACCAGCCCAATGGTCTACCCCATTGTGGGTGGTGTTCATTCAGGTCGTAGCCGCTTACGTCTGCTTTGCTGCTTGTAAAACCGCCTGCAAGATCCTCATACAGAACTTCAGTTTCACTTTTGCATTAGGTCTCGTTGGACCGGTCACTGTTAACCTGCTAATTGTTTTATGTGGGATGAGGAATGCGGATCCGTGTGCATTCTATAGAACTATACCAGATTATTTGTTCTTCGAGATTCCGCCGGGTAAGTTGAGTACCTAGTCATTATATTTTTTTTCACACCACCTGCTCGAAAATGTCTAATTATATGTCAAGCAACCTTAACCTAAAGTGAGTCATTAGTGGCCGAGGGCACAGCCGGTCAATAATGTTGTACTGGATTTCATTATTACCCGCTGGTCAATAATGTGATTTGAATTTGGAATATGTTTATAAACAACAAACACCCTTTGGTGCCAGAAAGATTTTTTTTTTTTAATTTTCTTTTCCCTTTTGGGAAGACAAAGGGATCTATCTAGCCCATGCAGCCTAGATTTTTTTTTTTGGTTCTTTTCGATTTCGTCCCTCTTTGGGGCAGGCAAAGGGAGCTGAGCCCATACAGCCAAGTCTGATTTAGTGTGCCAGAAAGAGGAAAGCTATTCTCGAAACCCTTACTACGCGTGGATGATATTCTCGATTTCCTAAAAAATCATAACGATTGCTTCTTCATATCGTTGCCATGTTAGTCTATATAACTAGTTCTAAATTTTATTCTTACTGTTTTTTTATTTAATAAATACTTTGTTTTTCGTACTATGGCTATTATTTTCTCACAGTAGGTGTAAAAAGTAGAGTATCCTCCTCTGGGCTAAAGGTGTCTTTGCCTTGGGCTAGCTTGAATCCCTCGCTGCATTCAGGATTCTTGTATTAACTCCCTCGCTTCGCTCGTGAGTTAAACTCTTAACTCCCTCGCTACGCTCGGGAGTTAAATCCCGAATCCTTCATTGCGCTCGAGATTCAATATGACGCCCGTGACATAAGACACAACTTTAGCCCCTCGGTGCATAATCTACTATTAATGAAACTGTTCTAATCCAATCTAATAATTATACATGCGAAAGTTAATCTGTTTGTCGTTTTTGTGACGCTGGACTATGCGTCACTGAACTGAACTGATTTTGATGAATAATGACCCCGGAAATATATTTTTTTTGCGGCAAATGAAGCCTTGGGCAAATGCTAGTATACTAAAATTGTAGTTTCTAGACATATAAAACTATCGTTTCCTACAGCAAATATTTGTCCACAGTTTACTTCCTGAACGAGTTCATAGTGGGGCAGATGTCGTGGATATGGTTGCTGTGGCTGGTCTCCCAGGCGTGGGTGACTGCCCACACGTGGAAGCCTCGTTGTGAACGTCTGGCTGCCACCGACAAACTGTTCTCCAAGCCGTGGTACTGCAGCCCCCTCATCGACCAGTGCATGCTCCTCAACAGAACTAAGGATGATGACAAAGATATAACATTAGAAGTAATGCTTTTAGTTTTCATGATGATATGTATGCCAATAGTGACAATATTATTGACTAAATTTCTAAAACTAATTTCTTAATTTGTATTTTAGGAACTCAAAGATGCTGATGAAGATGATGCGTCTATGCTGAGCGGAGATAAAGTTGCGAAAAAAGACATCAAGCCATCTGACAGCGTCACAAGGTAATAGTTAAATGTTTGTGAAGATTCAGAAATAACTAAAATAATTATGATTTTGCTCAAATTAAGTTACAAGTTAATTCTTTTACGTAACCAGGATCTACGTGTGTGCAACAATGTGGCATGAAACAAAAGAAGAGATGGTTGAGTTCTTGAAATCGATTTTCCGTATGGACGAAGATCAGAGCGCGCGTCGCGTTGCGCAGAAGTATTTGGGTATCGTCGATCCTGACTACTACGAATTAGAAGGTATGTATCAAAACAATAAGCCTATAACTCTTTCTTACTCGTATTAGAAGTCTTTGTAATAAAATAATTCATTTCAGTGCACATTTTCATGGATGACGCGTTTGAAGTATCGGATCACAGCTCGGAAGATTCGCAAGTGAACCGTTTCGTGACGTGTTTGGTAGAGACTATAGACGAGGCTGCCTCAGAGGTGCACCTCACGAACGTACGACTGAGACCGCCCAAGAAGTACCCCGCCCCGTACGGAGGTCGCCTAGTGTGGACACTGCCAGGGAAAAACAAAATGATATGCCACCTGAAAGATAAGTCTAAAATTAGACACAGGAAAAGATGGTCTCAGGTGAGCTACTGAATTTCCTGTTCTTTTGTTTTTTTATTACTCAGAAACATTTGCGATATGATAAGTTATCGCGATAATGAAATATTTTGGCTTTAGATATTTAATAGCTATTCATTTCCTCTGAGCATGACTTTTTAACTGACTTTAAAAAATATTGTATGTAGTGGAAATCAAGACATTTGTGCCAAGCTAACCCGAACACGATTTAAGGGAGCTTCTCCATGACGCGATTCGTGGGATTTAGAATTTCCAGTATCTAAGCATGAAAATCGTCCTTGCTACGACGATATAATGATGCAATTCGATTGACTTGACGTCGTCGTGGCGAGCATGTTTTGTTTTTCATCCACCTGTAGACAACCGCACGTTTTATATCATATGTGGTAGCGGTAAGGATTAAAATAGTAATAAGGACACTTGTAGTTGAAATCGGTCAAATTGCATCGCATCACGTCAAGATGGGGAAGCTTCGTTAAGGCGGGCTTCTAGTAATTTTTAAGATTTTCAAACGTCTGAAACTCTCATTAACAATGATATTTTTAATAAATAAAAATCATAATATTAAAGTTGAACATATCCTCGAGTGAATGGTAAAGATAGAAACACGAATTGGAATAATTGGCTCGATACAAAAAATTCAAAGTTCGGTCTATGCTTTTTATTTTTTGGACTTTATGGCATAACTACTATGAGTTATTGAAAAGATGTTGTTTTAAATTGTAGAAAATACTAGTATCAAAATTCTGTAAAGACAGTTTTTCAATTAATAACAATTTTATTTTATAAAAAGACGTCAATATGTTTGGGCACATACGCCGTTTTATTCTGAGCACACATTCACTATCGTCCTCTCATATTTTGCCTTTTACAAGTAGTGTCATCACTTTCGTTCCTTGACGAATCAGTCAGCCAGCGTGGCTCTTACAGGCTAGACCTGTGACACTTTTTTTCAGATCGCGGCTGTCAGATTTTCGTAATAATAAAATTGGTAATGGATAAAAAGATCGAGAAAATACAAACGAATGATACGTAGGCTTATAGATTATTCAAAACTATGTTTCGATGTGTTCAATGGTACGTGATTGTAAACGGACATGACTGTAAATAAGTCACGTACTTTCTTTTTTCAATAACAAATTATTTTCATTAATAAATAACAAACAAAATAAAACAAGAATAAAATAAACCAAACTTACTGAAAATCATCGCAGGAAATTCCTGACGACCCTTACAGAGCAAACAAGGGAAATGTTAGAATACGTATGATTCTATACATTACGAATTGTTCCTATCAATATAATAAATTACTCACAGTGATATTATATCAATGCTATCGTGATATCGTACTATTGTTGTCGGATGGTTCCTCTGTGTCCATCCCCCTCCCATCTAATATTTATGCATCTAAATACAATTTCACATGAACTAATGATAAATGCACTGATTTGCAGTCAACAATTTGAGATAGTATGTAACTGAAAACAACTTCTAATCGTATCAAACTGCGATATAGGATAAGAAGCACTTCACTTTTATTATTATTTATTTAGTTTCGTCACAGATTTTAACAATTTCCAAGAAACAGGAATAAAATAAATTAAATGAAAACTGCTGTTGTCATTTTGAATACTTCAAAATTACTTGTCAACTACAAATAAGGCATAGCACCCACCACCCTGTTAAATATCGCCTATAGTATAATGCTGCGACTATGATGAAAAATCGGTGGTCATTGCTGTCTCACCGCGTGTTCGGTACAAGTTGCTTCTCGCTCTATTAATTGCTTTGGAGTATAAAAGATCAGTACTGGGCTCATGCTTTTGGAGTCGATAGATAATATCTCTAAAGGTTTCATTTATCAGAAAAGTGATATTAAAACCTTGTCCCAAAAAATACTGTGGATAAGATATTATAGAATGAAGATTTATTTATAAAGAGGTTCTGACATTAAACTGTTCTACTATACCTGTACCTCATATGAGTAAAAAACTACTAAATCCACGCCGCTGCTCGACTAATGTCCATTTTACGCGGCGCTTGTGTCTGTCATTACATCGAAATGCATCAAAAATTAATACAAACACCAGATGGTGGAGGACAGGGCGTCAAGCATCCTTAGCTTTCCACTCTCGAACATATAAAGATATCACGCAACCAGCTTTGTAAACGCCCGATAGTAAAAGGAGCGTGTGTTTGGGGCTTTTTTTAGCGTGGTAAAATAATCGAATGAGTCCTCCTACCCAGAGCAGGGCGGGAGGGACTGTCAGACTCGGAATACTTACTAAAATCTACGATTTATTTCAATAGCCCTTTACGTTCTGGGGTCACGGTATTGTATTCGTTTGTCCGCGACCCAGGTAGGCCCTCTAAGGGGGAGCCCCGTTATTGTGCTGTCACTTTTTCCGGCGCGCGTGGAACACAACGCACACGCCCATGCCCATGCGCGCGTGTGTTTAGGGCTTAACGATAATTGGGTATTGTCACTTTCGTAAGGTATGCCAATTATCATTAATTTTCTACCAAAATAGTAGTTTTGTTCGTAATCTCGGGACATCAAAATGTTATAAAATAAATTTAAGACTGTGAATAATAAAAATATTCACAAAATATTAATCCACATCAATAAAGATTTCTATCATTTTGTTTTGGTAAATGTTTCGACATCCTTATATTAAAATATTTCTACTAGAGTAATACATGTATTTTGCGTAAAGGGAACACTGTAAAAAATGTTGAAGTTGAAGAAATGAAATACATAAAACTTTGGGTTGCAATCATTTCGCGATAGTGGCGCCTGTTGGTGGCGGTGTGTGGCAACTTTCTCGACGCATGAAACAACGCTTTCGCTGAATAACCTGCTCTTAAGTTTGAGTGGTTCGGATCTTCTTGGTCGTGCAAGAATACTTCCGAAAACTTTTGAAGTGTTGCACACCTTACTAACCTTAAATGTTTGTTACATTTACACGTATACTCTACAGGTGATGTACATGTATTACTTCTTGGGCCACCGTCTCATGGACCTGCCCATCTCCGTGGACCGCAAGGAGGTGATCGCCGAGAACACGTACTTGTTGGCTCTGGACGGCGACATTGACTTCAAGCCGATAGCGGTGACATTACTAATCGATCTCATGAAGAAGGACAAGAATTTGGGAGCAGCGTGCGGACGTATTCACCCTGTGGGCTCTGGTGGGTTATATTAAGGCTGCTTTACCACCAGAGATGCGCTATGTAGCCGTGCTACGAAGATGTGAAAGCTGAGCTACGAAACTGTGTGACCTTTTCCACCGATGCTACGCTATGTAGCTGTGCGAGTAAGATGTGCTATGGAGATAGGTAGCTGCGCTACGAAGATGCGCTGTCACAGGGTAGCTACGCTACAAAGATGCGCCGCCACAAGGCAGCGTGAGAAAAACAAACAAAATTTTAAATGTCGATAAGGTCGATAATCGCTTGCACCTGTTTTTTTATCTCGCTATCGTTAAGCAAATGTTTTTCACCTTCAAGCGATTTTCGACCTTATTGAAATTTATGCAAACACCTGATTTTAATGAAGGAGCAATGTTGGCGAACGAGAATGTGAGAAAAACAAACTAAATTTTAAATGTCGATAAGGTCGAAAATCGCTTGCACCTGTTTTTTATCTCGCTATCGTTAAGCAAATGTTTTTCGACCTTCAAGCGATTTTCGACCTTATTGAAATTTATGCAAACACCTGATTTTAATGAAGGAGCAATGTTGGCGAACGAGAATGTGAGAAAAACAAACTAAATTTTAAATGTCAATAAGGTCGAAAATCGCTTCTAGTGATTTGATAATCCCTAAATTGGTTCAGTGAGATGACAAAAATTACTGATCTGTGGTATTTTACAACTAAATTAAATTTAGTAAATGTTAGAAAACGTCGACAGACCGTAGCACGCATCCATAGCACGCATCCATAACACGCAGCCATAGCACGCAGCCATAGCACACAGCCACAGCACGCAGCCATAGCACGCATCCTTACATATAAAAAACATATCTTAGTTGAATCCGTTTCCACCAGTGCTGTGCTATGTAAACAAATGAATGTGATTGGTCGATAACAAACGTATCCGTAGCAACGTAGCATAGCGCATCTCTGGTGGAAAAGCAGCCATAAGGTTAGAAAAAAAAACAGATCCATCGTAAACAAGTCGTCATTGTTTTTGTAGGTTTTTGTTATTATCTTTTTAGTTCTCTTCATCATCAGCCGGAAGACGTCCACTGCTGAACACAGACCTTTAGTTATTTTGATCTCGTATCCTCGAGTATTTTGGAAGACGCATTTTTTGTTCTTGAACCTTAATATAATTTATATTTTCAGATCAATAATTTGTAACTCTATGACATTATATTTGAAGTTTCTTTTTCCAACTCCAGGCTTTATGGCGTGGTATCAAATGTTCGAGTACGCTATTGGTCATTGGCTGCAAAAGGCGACTGAGCACATGATTGGCTGCGTACTCTGTAGTCCTGGATGCTTCTCTCTCTTCAGAGGAAAGGCTTTGATGGACGACAACGTCATGAAAAATACACACTGACTTCTCACGAGGCTCGGCATTATGTCCAATATGATCAAGGTACGATCTAATATTACTTTGGTTACATTTATTCAATCTCTTAAATTCAATGAAGGTCGTAGTATTTTTTATCTTTACATGTTATTCAATATTCATGGAAAACGTGAAAGCGATTTGAAGGCCATGGAACGTGCTTTTTTTGTACTGAGACTTAGTATTTTAAATTGTTGCTTGTTGTTGCACACTGAGATTTTGTATTTTTAATTAAAATAAAATGATTGTAGATATGGCTCTTATGTATGGCATTCCTAAATTCGATTCACAATTATTATTCCGAGAATTGACTTATTTGACACTTTTTGTTATTCTTACAATCTGACTTTTTTTTGCTATTTTGCGTAAAAAAATATAGATTTATTATTAAGGACCCCATAATAAGCTTAAAACATATTATGAAGCTATTCAGTTTTAGTCTTTACCGTGGTGGTCTGTAGTCGTAGTTAGGCTATGGGAAGGAGACAGAGCTATATACGTCGTCTACTGGCATCTCGTTCCTTGAGAGGAATTACTCAAGCTTTTTTTTTGCCGTCATGATAGGGCACCAGAGCTTGATAAAGTTCACGGTGTACTTTGAAATAAGACCCATTTCGTAATAGCATGGCTTCCAAAGTAGAAGGTTCATGAAAATACAAAAGTTTTATCAATTTGGTAGGAGAATATCGCTTTTTCATTCTGCTAAGTGTATACATATTATTGCTCGTAACTGTACAACATGTTACATCTCGCAGGTGAGGATCGTTGGCTGTGTACCCTGCTGCTGCAGCGCGGGTACCGCGTGGAGTACTCGGCCGCGTCCGACGCGTACACTCACTGTCCCGAACATTTCGACGAGTTCTTCAACCAGCGCAGGAGATGGGTGCCCTCCACCATGGCCAATATCATCGACTTGCTGGCAGACGCCAAAAGGACTGTTGCCATTAATGATAACATATCCACGCTGTATATTTGCTATCAGGTATGTCTTTATTGTTTATCATTACTAAATCCTTTTTTACATATTATCGCTTTATAGTACAAAGTACATCTGCGAAGGCGGTCGCAACCGCAAACTCTAGCAGCAAAGGATGATGATGATTTTTATTTGACCAGTGCCTATTTTTTTTTATCGTGTAATCATCATGTGATTTCTCCCACCCCGGGCAGGGCGGGAGAGACTGTCAGACTCGTACTGACTAATATCCGTGCGTGTCCTTCAGTAGCCCTTTATGTTCCGGGGTCACGGTTATGAGATAAGTCCCGGCAGGCTTTGGCCGTCTAGAAGGGGGCCCTGTCATTATGCTGACACTCTTTGAACGGCGCCTATCCAGCCACTCCTCGAGGAGGGTTCTTACCGCCGCGATTGTGGCGTGCTCGGACTAATCTATGGCGCAGTTGTGAAAGAAATATCACACATAGCCCGTGCAGAAATACTTTTTATTATAATTTTTGAGGAATATGTTATGCTTTCAGTTTTTGCTGCTGTTCGGCGCTGTACTCGGACCCGGAACTATTTTCCTTATGATGGTGGGCGCCTTGAACGCAATCACTCAGATCAGTAACATGCATGCCATGCTTCTGAACTTGGTGCCTATTGTTATCTTCATCATTGTCTGTATGACTTGCAAGTCTGAAACACAGGTAAGATGTATGCCATGTGGACTGCTAAAATGTATGTTAAGCATCTGTTTTACTGGTCAACTTTATTTAGTATTCATTCTCACATGTAATTAGTTAGCTACAATCCTTCGTACATTTCTTGAGTGAGATTATAGTCGATAAATAGCTACGTAATATTTGTCGTTCACGACCTTGCTGCTGTAACTGGTGTCTTAGACCGGATCGGCGAGCCGGTAAGATTGAATGTTTGAAAAACGTCATGAGGCGCCGCCAGTGACGAATTCCAGCTACTTACAAAGTAGTGTCTTATTCTCGCAGTCCGTCGTTTAGCTCACGCTTTAGACCAAAGTTGTGAACTGGCTGTTATAGTGTATGGCAAAAATGGGAGGTTTCACGCTAAGCTCGCCTCAGATGGCGCTACCAGCGCATGATATCATTTACTGTATGAATAACTTTACATACACTACACACTCGAAGCTACACTTCACGTTGTTTACGTTATGCGCTTGTAGCGCCACTGTCGGCTAAAATTCGCAGTGAAACTATCTTAAACACATATATCTATTCTTAAACACATTTTTATTTTCAGCTATTTGTGGCCAACCTGATAACATGCTTATACGCCATGGTGATGATGTTCGTGATAGTGGGGATAGTTCTCCAGATCGTGGAGGACGGCTGGTTAGCTCCGTCCAGTATGTTCACCATACTCGTATTTGGCTCGTTCTTCATCACGGCCGCGCTACATCCGCAGGAGATAATATGCTTACTGTACATAGCTGTGTACTACATAACTATCCCCAGCATGTACATGTTGTTGATTATATACTCGCTGTGTAATCTGAACAATGTGTCCTGGGGAACTAGGGAAGTGGTGCAGAAGAAAACGCGCGCGGTAAGTCAGTTTCGATTCTTCGATCTTCATGTTTTACTAATGACTGCTTTAAATGTGCATGAAAAAACGAGTTCTCTTCTAAGGAGAACTGAACGTATATTGTTCAATTGTTTATGTCTTTTACGGCCCGTACTGCACATGCATCACCTAATCGTGTATGGGCGTTAATAACATGTAACTTGTATTTTTTAAAATGCTGTGCCATTCAAAAATAATGCCTAAAATCCCAATACATCGCGAAAGATGGAACGAGGGAAGGGAAGCCTTTGCTCTGTAATGTAGATGACATTAACCCTTCCTACAAATCATATAAAATTACATAGGAACTAGCAATGGAAAAACAAGAAGAAATGGAGGCCAAAAAGAAGATGGACGACCAGAGCATCAAGAAGTTCTTCGGCAAGGGCGACGAGACGAGCGGCACGGCCGAGTGTAGTGTGGCAGGACTGTTCCGATGTATGTGCTGCACCAACCCGAAGGACCACAAGGATGACTTGCATCTGCTACAGATCGCCCACGCTATCGAGAAGATTGAAAAGAGATTGGATACTCTGTAAGCATTTTTTTATTTACTAGTCTTTGGCCGCGGCTTAGGGTGCTCCCACATCTAACGACGCGGATTCGGACTTTTCCGTCGCCCTTTCTCTTTCTATTTTTATATTAAACGCATTAAGGCCAGGCTTTCCTGAGCACCGCAGGCATCCAACGCTTAGCGCAGCGCCCGCAAGGACTAGCGGATACGTAATGACTTACGATCCGCGATGACACGCGCGCCAAAAGTTGCAAATTCTAGGCAGTAGTTACAGAGTATAGTAAAGCAGTAGATCAACTTGAATAGATTAGTATAGGTACGTTTGTATGTATCATTTTTTTGTTGCGGTATTATTTCCATCATCATCATCAGGGACCGAAAACCTTTATAAATTACGGTACAGGTGTTAAAGAATTTCGGTTACTTTTCAGATTTAGGTTACCGCTATCTGGGTAACCAGACCGAAGAAAAATGTAACCTCTATTCAGGTTACCGTTTTAATACCGGTTAACTAAAGATAACGACTCTTTGTCACACACACATGCGATGCGCGCCCTGTGACTATTGCCGACGGCACGTTTGAAGTGTGCAAGATAGGGGTAATTTTTATTTCGGTAACCGGTATTAATACTGGTTATGTATTTACTTTTAATAATAAAGGTAATCTTTAAAATTACCTGTAAAAGAAAAAAAGGTTGTTACCGAAAAAATACCGGTATTGTTGATACCGGTTTCGGTCCCTGATCATCATCAGCCTATTACATATCTATCGCCCGGAGGAAACGGTGGAGCATACGCTGCAAGACTGCCCACCTTGGGCGGAGCACCGACGTGTCCTCACGGCGGCGATAGGCGGAGACCTCTCGCGCCCAGCATTGGTCGCGGCCATGCTGCGGGGCGAGACGGAGTGGGAAGCGGTCTGCTCCTTCTGCGAGGCAGTAATGCTCGTGAAGGAGGAGGCGGGCCGCGAGCGAGAGAGGACAGCGTCCTCCCTCCGCCCCACCCGCAGTGGTAGACGCCCACGGCGACGGACGTCGCTTGATGATCTCCGGCCACCGTAGACGCGGGCATGCGAGCAGCGAGTAAAGGGCAACTCGCTGCCCGGCCAAGGACTATGCCCGGGTCGACGGCGCGTTGTGTCCCACGCACGCCTCAAAGAGCGTCAGCATAATGACGGGGCCCCCCTCTCAGAGGGCCAAAGCCTGCCCGGGTCGCGGGATTATTCCCTTACCGTGACCCCGGAACATAACAGGCTATTGAAGGACACCGTGGATTTTAGTCAGTAGAAGTCTGACAGTCCCTCCCGCCCTGCCCGGGGTTGGAGGACTCATTTGATGATTAAAAAAGTGTTAATTGTTAGTAAAGTGTTAATTGAAATCAAATGATGTCAAGGGCAATTTTGTTTAAAATGAAATACTAATGACGATTAACGAAAAATTTGAAAAAAATATATTTGGAAATAAGGATTAATATAATGTAAAACTACCTTCGCATATATTGCATTATTTTTGAACATACAGAATAATTATAAGTTGGAAATAATTATGCTGTTTACAATCTTAAAATGTTACAATGTTCAAACGTTTCATTGAAAAATTCAGGATCCTAGATAAATGCCGTATGTATCCGACTATCATTATATTACGTTGGTGATATGGTCGTATCGCAAATAATTTTTGTATTACGTTTGAATGGAGAAATTACTTGGCGCCGCGCCGGAACCTTAATCAAACAGTAGCTAATGAAAGCTCATATTATTTTTTCTCCAAAAAGTAAAACAATTTTTGTACAAGTAGCTAAAATTCGTTGAAGTTTAGTTCTGTTGTTTCACATGAACGTAGCTCAGTAGAGCCACTTGGAACTTGGTCTTGAGATTTACTTGAACCTGATGGCTGCATAGGCTTATAATTGACATTTTCTTTATTTCCTTGCAATATTATATCTCGTATGGGCATACCGCGAATTTGTCGCGGATCAACAATTTCAGGCAATAGACATTGCATATAAAAATCTATAATTTTTTTCTCCATCTTCATCCTCCAAAATTCGTCATCTCTTGAAATATTTTCTATTAATAGTGGATGATTTTCACCAGACCATATTCCAAAAATGCATTGTTTTTTTTCTGTAACATGGAGTTGACCCTGCACTTGGAAATACCAGTTACTATTTTTATTTAAAACTCTTATATTATTTTTTTTATCGAATTTAAATATTTGGATTTTGTTTTCCATAATAGCAACATCAATTCCTTTTTTAAATGCCGTTAATGGACATTTAATTTCTATTATTGTGTCGTTTCCGACTATACCGTCGGGTGTAGCTCCAATAAATGGGTACGTTTTATCAATAAAAAGCCCACAGGGCTCGATCACAATATTTTCTTGTCGTTCTAGTTGTCGCAGTGCCTGATTTTCATTTTCCACGCCATGAGCCACTGACAAAATGTGAGATATATTTTTTTTATATAATAAATTTTTTACTGTTGGAGCAGTACTTCTGGACTGTTTTCTTTTACAAATTGTGCCAAAATTTGATGCTGTAACTATATTTTTCCTTAATTCTATCCAATCGCTACAATCCCTTTGTAGGACAGTGCTTCTTTCAATATTGTGTCTATCATTTGTTAAGACTTTTAAATTGTTGAGAAAGCCTTGTTTGGCGTGTTCTAATTGAGATGGACTCATATCAGGAGCTGAACTTGTAGGCCCATAATTATGCTGTGTAGAAGTTCCTTCAAATTTTCTTATTTTTTTTGTGGGATGATCTCTGTTTAATTTTCTTTTTAGTGACCTCTTCTTCTCAATTTCTCTGACTATTCCTCTTGGACTGCTTCCAAGAATCGTTCTTTGGACTGATGAAACCGCAGATTCAGTGTTAAAAGAAACTACAGCGGCTGAACATCGTCCTTGATAGCCCCGTCTGAGTGAAAAATTTATTCTTTTTCCACCTACAAATTTGCAAATAACGCTATTAAATCGTTCCACTACATTTGTGTCAACATCTTCTATTAGGCTTCGAGATTTACTTGCTACGGTGGCGATGATGGCATTTAAACGGAAGTAAAAAAGAGAATTTTGGATTTCTCTGATTGTACTGTTGCAAAGATTTTTATTTTTTGAGCAGTTATAATCAAAACAAAGTCGATGATCGCCATAAGCGTGAGCCACGGAATTTGTGATGTCTTTATAGAGTAAATTTACAGCAACATTTTTAGAATTTAGTGCATTTTTGTGAAATTTTATTGACTTGACTATAAATTTTCGCATGCTCATTATTTTCTCATTTGTTAGTGTTTTTCTGGCCTTTAGTGGATATTTTGTTTCTTTCACTACCGCTCGTAATTTATTGCAGAAATTTCGTAATATATGATTCCTGCACTCAATTTTTTCTACGGTATGGTTAAGGTGATCATATGGTTTTGCTTCCAACACTCTATTATAGGTAGATGAGTCTCCATCTCCAATCATCCTTGCATATATTATACCGTACATATCAACTGACGATTTAAAACCTTCAGCAATTATGTCAGCTTCCATGGCACTAGAGGACCCGGTATAATTTTTGTAGCATGCGTGAACTTTAGGTGCCAGGCCTTGATTTTGAGCTCTGACACAAACCAGGCAATATTTGTTTTTCACTCCTATATACAGTACTTCTCCGAAATTTTTACCGATGATTGCTGCTGTCCCTGATGTTGATCTATAGTTATGGCCATAAGACCTTAAACCCCATGCGCCATCAACATACACGTCTACGAGAGCCAATCCGTTTTTCATTCGACCTTCAGCTATGGCTGCTTCTTTCTCACGTTTGGCAGCCCTTTCCATAGATTCTGCTGCGGTTTTCTCCCAATTTTCATAAACAAAATCTTGTAGACGTATATAAAATTTTTGAGAAATACTGGCACATCCATAGCAGAAAGTATTTCCTGGAATTGCGAAAATCCAATACCAGCAGCGATAATGCCAGTGGTTGCAGCGACATTTACATTGATATTTTCTACATTATCACACTTCTCTGAGTCTATAACAATTACTTTCCGACAAACAGTACATTCAAACTTAAATTTTGAAATCAACCCTATCCGTTTTTCTCCTATTAACTTAAAATATCCAACACTGCAATCAAATAAATCGATATGATGCGCTTTTTCTTGAAGCTGTGACATGAGATAATTCATATCCACAATTCGTCGTCCACTGATAGGTTGATAGTCGTTTTTTATTTCGTTTTCAGTGGTAAAAGTATAGTTTCAATTTCCTCCACTGACCTGAAACCAGTTTTTTTTAATGAAATGTTTAAAACCACATGCTCAACAATATCTGTAAATCCAAAAGTAGACAACTCAAACTTACTCATTAATATTATTATCAGGAGATACATGACTACATTCATCTAAAGGCATTTCAGCGTCAAGTGTCACATGGGAGTTACCTACATTAGTAGTCGTTCTGTAACAATAAAACAAATGAAGTTTTTGTTGTTGTTTGTAAGTTCAACGGATATCATCAGTAGAATTGTTTTCATTGAGTTCATTATAGTTACTTACTCCTTAATTTTAGGGTTATTCAAATGAATAGGTTGTAAAGTAATTAACGGAGAGACCTTTCGCCCTTCTGTATGCTCTATTGACCTATAATACAAATGTTGATTTTGATTAATTCGTAATAATTAGCACTATACTTTCTTTATATTAAGTAAAAAGTAGAGAAAATAACTTACTCGTTATCCCTGAATTATTAGTCGATATATTATGCGCACTGCGCTTGGCCTGCAGCTGCATTGCTCTAAAAACATAAAAAATCTACGTAATTTTAAAGCTTGGAGATGAATTAGGGGTCACGGCAGATATTAAATAATATTTTCGTAGTAAATGATCATACTGTGGACACTTCTACACTATGACCACTACCTATTTGACACTTGGAAACAGAAAACCATTATATTATGTGCGTTCATGGTGGCTTTATGATCTCTGACATAGGGTCTAAATTCAACTGTCTTACATAATTATTTGATGCGGTTGGTAAATCTATTCCACGAGAAAAATAAACCATTATAGCTTTTGCGAGCGTGACTTCTTTATTCATATTGACATTGGGTTTAAATTCAACTGCTTTACACATATTTGCGTTGTTTGTATATATATTGGTTATAGTCTAGGAGCCACTGAAACATTCCACCCGGTCGCCTATTTCCAAAGCCAATACTATTCCAGGCACGAGTCAGACTCTAAGGCTAGTTTTCCACCAGAGATGCGCTATGTAGCTGTGCTGCGAGGATGTAAAAGCTGAGCTATGAAACTGTGTGACCGTTTCCACCGATGCTACGCTATGTAGCTGTGCGGTAAGACGAGCTATGGAGATGGGTAGCTGCGCTACGAAGATGCGCTGTCACAGGGTAGCTGCGCTACGAAGATGTGCTGTCACAAGGTAGCTGCGCTGTGAAGATGCGTAGCTGTGCTACGAAGATGCGCTGGCACAAGGTAGCTGCGCTACGAAGATGCGCAGCTCGAGCTATGCGATGTATCGATTGTAGGGAAAACGTCCCATAGCACGAATCCATTGCACGCAGCCATACCACGCAGCCACAGCACGCAGCCACAGCACGCAGCCATAGCATGCATCTTTTCATATTAAAAACACATCGTAGTTGAATCCGTTTCCACCAGTGCTATGCTATGTAAACCAACGAATATGATTGGTGGATAACAAACGCATCCGCAGCAACGTAGCATAGCGCATCTCTGGTGGAAAAGCAGCCTAATCGATGAGCTTTTGTTTATGCATATTTCTCAACAACACCTAATCTATCTCAGTAAAAAAAAAACTCGACTCAAATAGATTAGCTTTTTGTTTTGATATTTTCAAAGAAAATGCACGGACAAAATCTAGTACCATTTTAGTCACGCACGAGTCAAACTCTTTTGACGAGGTTTTGTTTATGCATGTCGCAGTGAAATATAATGAGGAAATGAGGGATTTCCAAAACCTAATTATCAAGAAAATAGTCTAGTAATCATTATGACAAAAAATACTACTATAAAGTCAGAGATTATGTCATTTCACTTAACTAAGTAAAATTTCGTGAAATCCCTGAATTCCTCATTAAATTTCACTGCGACATGCATAAACAAAACCAGCCCCCTAGACAAATCGCAAACGATAATGGTTAACGCTCGGTTCTCCCCAATAGATTTTCAACCTTATTCCTTCGAGTCTTTAGTTGAAAATCTATTTAGGATTTCTAAGCGTTACCGACTGGAATGAACGACAACGCCATGAAATCTTCTTGTCTAGGGGGGCTGGTCAAAAGAGTTTGACTCGTGCGTGACTAAAATGGTACTAGATTTTGTCCGTGCATTTTCTTTGAAAATATCAAAACAAAAAGCTAAACTATGTGAGTCAAGTTTTTACTGAGATAGATTAGGTGTTGTTGAGAAATATACTCAAACAAAAGCTTATCGATTAGAGATTGACTCGTGACTGAAATAGTATAGTCTTTGGAAATACGCCACCCGTTCTCCACAAAGCTAGATTTTTTAAAATTGTATTATTGGAAAGTACCGTTGTAGCAGGCATCTATGTGGTTGTACTATCATTTCTCAAAAGGGAGACAAAGTCATTTGGTTTTTGCTCTCACAGCATGACTATAATTTCTTAATTCTAACTTTGTGGAAAACAGGTAAGTCGGATGGTTCAGTAGCTCTCCTACTATTAGTAAAGAGAAATAAATATACAAAGGAGGTTTTAATAACATTGTCAATGCATCCTTACCTTTTTGTTTATTCAGCCTTCGAAGAGCCAGCGATGACAGCTTCTTACTTTTTCTGCCCATTTGTTTACAAAATTATAACCTTATAAAATGAACTATATTACAAGTATTTTTAAAATTAAAATATATACTGGTATTATTATTTAAAATGAATGTTTGCCTCTGTCAGTAATGGAACTTAGCGTGGTGGTGGGTTTGCAAAAAAATTGACGTAAGTCCGACCTCCGACACGGTCCAAGACCGACTAAATGCCAAGGGTCGAGTGTTGAAAAAGATGAAATCACCTGATTTTGGACTTAGTGGTATGGTTTCTCATCCTTTCACAATAATACGGCCACATTCTAACTAATTTTTTATGCTCTTTAAGATGGTATAAGTTTTATTATTCAAAGCCTAGTATAACTCAAATGAAATGATATCCATACCATGAGTTGGACCTGTTTTTGCGATTTAATTTGATGCAGTAAAGTGCAAGCAATCGTGTATCGAAGAACCCAAACCTGGAGACCAAAGACTGAAATATGTACCATATTTTTTTCAAAATTTAAATCCGTTTCATTTAGGAATAAAACACAATACAAAATGACGGTTTTGCGTCTCACGTCGCCTTAACGCATGCGTAGCGAATTTCAAAGATTTTCTTTGGAAAGGAAAAATTCGATCCGCGGGCAGGATTCGAACCCACGACCTTCGGATTCAGTACATCCGACGCTCATTTCCAACCGAGCAACCGAGGATCTTATCCGCCGCGGCGAATTTGTCCTTCCATATCTAACGTCTCATGGTGACGTTCAGCGCCATCTATTGTAGAGTATTAGAACTACTACAACCAACATGTTAACATTACAGTTAAATCAATGTTGTAACAGATGACGTCAACCATACTTAATATTTTTATATTAAACGCATTAACGCATGCGTAGCGAATTTCAAAGATTTTCTTTGGAAAGGAAAAATTCGATCCGCGGGCAGGATTCAAACCCACGACCTTCGGATTCAGTACATCCGACGCTCATTTCCAACCGAGCAACCGAGGATCTTATCCGCCGCGGCGAATTTGTCCTTCCATATCTAACGTCTCATGGTGACGTTCAGCGCCATCTATTGTAGAGTATTAGAACTACTACAACCAACATGTTAACATTACAGTTAAATCAATGTTGTAACAGATGACGTCAACCATACTTAATATTTTTATATTAAACGCATTAACGCATGCGTAGCGAATTTCAAAGATTTTCTTTGGAAAGGAAAAATTCGATCCGCGGGCAGGATTCGAACCCACGACCTTCGGATTCAGTACATCCGACGCTCATTTCCAACCGAGCAACCGAGGATCTTATCCGCCGCGGCGAATTTGTCCTTCCATATCTAACGTCTCATGGTGACGTTCAGCGCCATCTATTGTAGAGTATTAGAACTACTACAACCAACATGTTAACATTACAGTTAAATCAATGTTGTAACAGATGACGTCAACCATACTTAATATTTTTATATTAAACGCATTAACGCATGCGTAGCGAATTTCAAAGATTTTCTTTGGAAAGGAAAAATTCGATCCGCGGGCAGGATTCGAACCCACGACCTTCGGATTCAGTACATCCGACGCTCATTTCCAACCGAGCAACCGAGGATCTTATCCGCCGCGGCGAATTTGTCCTTCCATATCTAACGTCTCATGGTGACGTTCACCATGAGACGTGCTCGGTTGGAAATGAGCGTCGGATGTACTGAATCCGAAGGTCGTGGGTTCGAATCCTGCCCGCGGATCGAATTTTTCCTTTCCAAAGAAAATCTTTCTCTTTCTGTCTCTTAGAAATGCCATTTGCTAGACCGAGACAATGCGATAGCACGCGGCCGCCTTGAAGATTCCGTCGCATGCGATCGCATTATGCTTTCTGTCTCGGTCTAGCAAATGGCAGTTCTAAGCGACAGAAAGAGAAAGGGCGACGGAAAAATCCGAATCCGCGTCATTAGATGTGGGAGCACCCTTAGGTTTATCCACAACCACTTTTCCTAAAGTTTTATGCAAAAAGGAATAGCATTTAATCGTCTCCTTTGTATATATCTTAGCGCAGATTTCTTTATAGTATAGAAGAATAGTAGTACGATTCTTCTGTATATGAAGAAATCTGCGCTGATGCCATATTGTGATATCACAGGTGTCATTAAAGTTAGGGAGGATCAGCAAAAAGGTCAATAAAAATCGAATATTATAGAAAGTCTAAATATTCGATCGTTTAAATTCCGCACATTTTTGCATCACTGTTTCTCATTAGCGTCATAATAAATGTTTTTTTTTTGGGAAATTAACTAATCATGTCCATAAGATCTGATTTGATTCAAAAGTTGCACCCTCGTATTTAAATAATACGAGTATATGAACGTAACACTGACTAGATAATGATATAAAATATGTTTGTAAATTACTTTTCTATCCTAACCATCTTTTTCAAGTGTCAGCTAGATACACAACTGAGCGAATTGTAATGTGTGATGTCAAGTTTAATATGCACCACAACCTTTTAAAGTAATTTTGAGGTTTTATTTCATTTTTAAAGAAAAACAAGCCGAATTTTTTTATCAGATCTTATGGCCCATTATAATACGTTCACCAGGAGGCGGTACCATCGTTCATACAACATATAGCTGATGCTGAACCTATTCTTATTTTAATTGCTAACATATCTGTTTCCCTTCAGCGGCGCCTCTGTCGAAGAAGCGGAGCCACTGAACCGTCGTCGCTCGTCAGCAGCAGCCATGCGACGACGGAGCTCCATGGATGCTCTCGGAAGACTGCCCGAGTACGAGGAGAGCGAGGTTTCCACCGATATACCCAGGGTAAAGGTTTTATTTTATTTAGGTTTACGTTTACTAACTCAGATTTTATTAAGCTACACACAGATCACATACTTAACTAACTAAAACATGTAAACTATAATAATCATCTACCGTTCACAGATCAGTATCAACCTAATATTATTGTATCGAGATAATTTCTGTGTTAAGGCGGAATCCTGGTGTCCGGAAATACGGACAAGGAATACACATCCAAATATACATAAAAAAAATATATTTATTTATTTCTTGTTGTATTGTTAGGGCTGGGCCAAATTTAAGAAAACAAACATACTAACCTTAACCGATTCGTTGCGGAGGGCGCGTTTCAGTGCCATCACTTTCTTTGCGTATGGCGTGAGGCACGGATGTGTGTCATTTTAAAGTCGATGGTAACTCCTTCAATTTTGTTCGACGCCACTGGTAAAAGTTAGCGAAATTAGACATCGCAACGAATCGGTTAAGTACTTGACTTGAGGACGGCGAGTAATTTGTAGCTCGTCGTCTGATCAAGAACTACGCCCGGGTCGACTTCGCGTCGTGCTTTACGCGCGCCTCAAAGAGCTGTCTGCGAGCTAACGAGGCCCCCATGGAGCCAAAAGTCTGCCAAGGTCTCGGGACCGTCTGAGCTGTCTGCAAACCGTGTTACCGTAACCCTGGAACGTAAAGAGCAATTGTCAGCACGAGTACGAGGTCGCTTCAGCTCCACCCAGTAGGCGACCACGAGATCAACGGGGCAGTTAAACTTAATACAAATATGTTGTTAACAGGAGGAACGTGACGAGCTGATCAACCCGTACTGGATAGAAGACGTGAACCTTCAGAAGGGAGAAGTTGACTTCCTCACGACGGCGGAGACTGACTTCTGGAAGGATCTCATCGACACGTACTTGTTCCCTATTGATGAGAACAAAGAAGAACTGGTACCGTCAACTGTGGCAACTTTACCGTATTTTTTACATTTTTATCAATTTACCACAACATGGAGCTAGCTATTTAAACTTTAATTGATTTATTTTGTAAAAAATATGTGTCTCTTTTCGTTGAACCAACGAATTATACTAAATCTCACATAGAATCGCAATAAAGACCAAGAATATGAGCTAGGTAAAATTGACACAATTTTGGCAACTTTACCTACCGTACAGTTTTTATTGAATGTGTGTTCCAAAGTGCATGCAATGTAAAGTTACCAAAGGTCCAGGCGATAAAAAAGTGATGTATATTATTTTGAAGTTACAATCTTCGTTTGAGTAACCACTACCAATACCTGGGTAAAGTTGCCCACAGAAATTCAAAATGATCAAAGAAACGGCCGCATGTCATCAGGGTTGTCGAAAAAGAATACAACATTTTTTTTTACTTTTTTAATAATAAACTTTTATTTTAAAGTCAAAAAATTAAATACTTAGCGTAATGTATATGTATAGCATGCCAAATTGCTTCTCAGCTTTCTAGGAAGTTCTTTTTAGTTTCTTAACGAACAAACAGCCAACAATAGCATTTCTTCAGATTTTTTTTTTTTAAGTTCACGCTCCCAAACGTCGTCTATTTCTTTGTTTGACGCTACGTTTTGGAGGCATCTTCAATATAACATCTGAAATACGATATCAGCCAAATTTGTTATCAACTTATATCACATTACAATATTTCATGAACGAATAATAAAGTTAGTGCTCTGAACAGCTAAACGAAATTTTAAAAGGTTTTTTCCCACATAAAACCAAATTAGTTATACAAGTTAAATTTGACAACCCTATTCATAGGTAAAGTTGCCTTCATGCTGAGTTTGGTAACTTTACCTTACCTCAAATAACATTACCTTTTCTAATAACTCAGGAAATAGAAGATTCTTAGGATTTAATCACTGCGATATATCTTCATGACTATATACCAAATAATATTTAATGTACGCAACTTACCTGCACTTGCATTTACTGTAGGAAACACCAATCTTTATGCGAAGACGCTGCGTACGAAATTGACCGCATACAACAAAAAAACAGTTTATTTTGACAGATAACGAAGTTTCTAGCTTAAAAAACTTTTTGGGTTACCACAATTTATTACAGAATCTACCAAAATGTGCAAAATGTCATAAACTGCCACTGACAAAACAAAAATTAAGTTGAACTAGTATAGGGTATGCGTAGGTAAAGAAACCCACGGAAAGTAAAGATGCCACAATTGACGGTATTTATCTTACGGTCATAACTATGATAAGTGCAATGGTTTGTGTGTGAATGGATTGCGCAAAAATGGTTGAATGTATTAGGATAAAATTTGGCACACGATTAGTTTATAACCTGGAACCGTAAAGAATACCGACAAGGATAAATTTCGTTATGCACATAAGATTTATTGTTCCTTTCAATTAGTAACTGGTGTAGATACTAAATAAGTTTATGGTCGTGCATTTGTTCATGACAATTTCATTTGAAGAAAGAAAGAAAATTGACTTTATTAGCATCAAAACTTAAAAAATCAAGCGAAAGATCAATCAATCAATCTAAATAAAAAACAAGACTAATCTTATATTGCCAAAGGGCCTCAGCTCAGCATAATGCCAAGTGGCAGCACAAAGTTTACCACTTGACGCTGATTTTCAGCTGCAGCCTAAACTTAACTATTTATCTAATATTATGTATTGTCGTAACAATCCAATAAATATACGATTGAATGTGACAAACAATCCATGACTGACACCCAAACCGCACCGCGGCGGCGCGATAAAGAACGACCCACTCCGTATCATTTTACGAGCATGATAGACTATGCTGACTCATCACCCTTTTCACAGAATCGTATAAAAACTGATTTGAAGAACCTCCGTGATAAGATGGTGTTTGCTTTTCTGATGCTGAACGCATTGTTTGTACTGGTCATCTTCTTGCTACAACTGAGTCAAGATCAGCTGCACTTCAAGTGGCCTTTCGGACAGAAATCCAGCATGGAGTATGATGAGGAACTGAATTTGGTATGTTTCTTTAGTGTTGTTTTATACTTTTGAAATTATCTATATACTTAGTTACAGGTTATTGATACATTAAGGACATATTAATAATCATATTCATCGAGAAATCTACTTTTATTAGTTTTCAAACGGCTGTGTTGGGTTATGTGCATGAAATGTAATAAAAAGTAGTAGTATATCTTTGAATATAAAAACTCACAGACGTGCATATAATTTCATCTTAATCAGTCAAGTAGTTTCGGAGAAAATTGCTTGTGAAAGGCAGGCAGACGGACACACGAGGGATTTTATAAGAGTGTCGTTTTTTCACTCGGATGTATGGAACTCTAAAAAACAAAACTGACAATATATCCCTATAATAGTGAATAAAGCGGCCGTCACATTCGAAGATGAGTCTAACTTTAACTTCATTTCCCCACGTCAGTTCACCATCTCTCAAGACTACCTGACACTGGAGCCCATCGGGTCGGTGTTCCTGATATTCTTCGGGACCATCATCATCATCCAGTTCACGGCCATGTTGTTCCATCGGCTCGGCACGCTCTCACACGTGCTTTCTACCACACATCTCAACTGGTACTTCACTAGAAAGGTAAGTTGGGACAGAAAGTATTTATTATTGGGATATAACAGGGTGGGGGGCGTGTTTCTTATACTCGTACTTGAGATTTTTTGATTTAACCATATCAAAGACTCTTTATTTAATTTTCTTTTCTTAATTGGCCTGTTGGTCTAGTGGTTAGTGACCCTGACTGCTATACCGGGGGTCGTGGGTTCGATTCCCACCCAGGACAAATGTTTGTGTGATGAGCATAATCATTTGTTCTGTGTCTGGGTGTAATTTATCTATCATAATTATGTATGTATTTAGAAATATATAAGTATGTTAATCAGTTGTCTAGTACCCATAACACAAGCTCTGCTTAGCTTGGGACTAGATGGCGTTGTGTGATAGTTGTAAAAAAAAACATACCAATGAGTACAGACAACATACTATGAAATATATATGTTTTTTTAATAATAACTGCGAAAACATCTAAATATCAACCACTAATCTGGAAGCTGAATTTCTCATGCCCTTACTTTTTGAACGCTTTACACGTTGCGCCATCTATTATAAGCGTCTCAAACTACTTACCAACCAACATGTTAATATGATATTACAATCGAATCAATGTTGTACCAGGCCTGGCTCACTCCGCAGTGTAGGTATAAAACTGCAAGCATTGGCGGGGACCACTTCGGAGTGGACATTTAGTCGGTTGCCGCGCGCCGCCCACTACGCACGCGCTTACTTATATAATATTTAAGTTTGGTGTTTGGTTGAATTTACGCATGAGTTTAAAAAAAATATATATGATGAGGAAAAAAAAAATACTGCATAACGTTTGGTTGTTTAAATAATGACAGTGATAGGAGCCTCACGTTTCACACACTACCGCGTGATTTCGAAAGGTAAGAAAAAAAGTGAATATTTATCTATGTAGTACATATTTAATAATGATCAAAAAACTATCTACCTGCTTGTGGCGTGCTTATTAATGTCATTCAAGTACCGGCTAGTAATCATGATCAGTTAAGCATGATTAGGTAGGTTACAAATTTGGCCTACAAGACGACCAAGATAAATAAAATAGACGATTATCAAACCTGACATCACTCTCACTCACCTAAGCTGAATACGTAGGTAGGTCGAATTATGATCGGTAGAAAGTAGGAAGATGTTTACGTTATTGTTTAGACACGTTCAAACTCAGAAAATGGTTACACTACGCATTCAAGGTCAGCGATCGTAATTCTCTTCGCGACTTTTTTACCTACTTACCTACAAAGACACGCAACACGGGGCCTGTGACAATGAAATGAATGAAATGATAAGGACTAGTTACCTATTTTGCCGTAAACGATAACAATCGATCTTTAAAGTTATGACTATACAGCTTGGCCAGAACGGATTGAAACGGAACTAATCTTTTTGTTTCTGACAACGTTTTAAAATTTTTGATATTTGATGTAAACAAAGACCGCAGGTTTGTTAGATTTATTGTTGTGCCAAAAAACTAACTTATTAACAGAAAAAAAAAATCATTACAGCTTGGCCAGAACGGGTTGAAACGGAACTAAAATTTTTATTTCTGACAGCGTTTAAAATCTTTGATATTTGATGTAAACAAAGACCGCAGGTTTGTTAGATTTATTATTGTGCCATAAAATTAAAGTAATAAGTGAAAAAATAAATAAAATAAAATCATTCAAAGTGCTGGTAGTGCGAAGACAGTGGCGACTTCCGGTTTTCTACATTTTTATGTCAAGCTGTAAATGTGCTGGTAGCGCGAAGACAGTGGCGACTTCCGGTTTTCTACAGTTTTATGTCAAGCTGTAAATAAAATTATAGACCAAGAGCCATGGTCAAAAAAGAACATCGAACTACATATGGTGTAAAAATGTTCGATATACAATAATTATACATATTATTTCAGTGGGCGAACGAGCCTATAAAACTAAAGAACTTTCTTATTACGAACTAGCTACTAGGACGTATTATGAATAAAAAAATGTGTTCTCACACTTCTCACACAAAACCACTTTGTTGTTTTTTGGTTTAACCTTTCAAATATTTTTTCAACATTAGATCATAAAAAATGGATATATTTATGTTAATATTAATTAACTTAAATATATATGTAATTAAACAATGCATAAAATACGTATTCCTACCTAACTGTGCCCAAACTCGCGAGTCGCAACCCTATTGAGCTTGACCGACAGTAACCTTTTAATGTCGTTCGCGTCAGATAAACTAAAATGAACTCTCGCGCGTCACTATTCAGTTCATTTTTCCTTGCGCACGGGAAGTTTAGGCTATTATAAAAGTAGGTAGGTGATGCGGGTGCAAGTAAAAATGGACTCTATTCTTAAGTACATAGATTTTACATTTGTTTGTTTTCTTTTTGGGAGTAAGCCTTCTGTGCCTTTAGGTACTATTATATATTCTGTGGTTGTACTAGATAAGGACTACTAAACTGAAGTTATAATATATTTATACGAAATAACGCCTGGGTCACGTCTTCGCAAAGATATTTTGAGAACGAAAATATCTTTTCGAAGACCAAATAGATTCCAATGACAGCAACTTGTAAAGCGTTCAAAAAACAAGGGAATGAGAAAATCTGTTTCAAGATTTGTCTTTTCGATAGCGCCTAAATGGTAAGGCGTCTGGAGTATCTAAATATCAATGTTAAAATAATAATAACGAAATTGGTCAATCTGATCGATCGAATTGGGTCAGGTGTTCCGAGATCCGAAGCCACTGATAAAACCTTCAATGCTTCATAATATTTCCTGCAACAATCTCGAAAATAAATTTTACTGCCAACAGCCCGAGGACATGACAGACAACGCTCTTATAGAAGCAAACGCGTTACTAATAGCCAAAGACCTGCAACGTCTGAACACGGACGACTTGGACAAACGTGACAACAACCAGCATGTGTCCAGAAGAAAGACCATACACAACTTGGAGAAAGCAAAAGACATGAAGCAGAGTGTTATTAACCTTGATGCTAACTTTAAGAGGAGGTTGACGATACTGCAGAATGGAGATGCGGGTAAGGCGTTGTTGATCTTGAATGTCTTCTGTCTTCTTTGTTGTGTCGATGGTTCCTGTAATCATAGAGTAAAGCTTCAATCATAACTTTAAAACGAAACGTTAGTATTGTGTTCAGACAGTACTCGAAACATTTTAGCGGCATCTAACAATGCTTCCTAAGAACATACTCTTATGAAAATTTTGCAGTACTCGAGCAAATTGTCAGCGTTAAAGGCACGTTATGATTCCTGCAACAATTATCGTTTAGTAGCTAACGAGACACATTACCTCTCTAAAATATTTCATATTATTTTTACCTCGATTCGCAAAGAGATTCTGCTAAAGTGGCTTTTTAGATATCCTGATCGGAGGTTCCTCAAAGTTCCACCTGTTTGTTATCAACATTCCTATAAGTTCGTAACAACGTCAGGTCTGATATCCCGGCTGCCGTCCCTGGGCGGCGACGCGGCCACTCGTCGCGCGACCCTCCGCGCGCTCGTGACGCGCCGAGACTCCGTCATCGCCGAGCGACGTCGATCGCAATTGCAGGCGGCCCGGGATTCCACCAGCGACTTCATGTTCAACACGCCCGGCTCCGTACGAGTAAGAACTTCTTTGCTTGATCACTACAAAAGTAATCATTACCGTCAATCATCATCCTCATATCATTGGATTTTTGCGCAGCATGCCTCTTTGTTTTTCCATACTTCTCTATTAGCCGTCATCTCGACAGACGTGCTCTCGTAGGACAGCACCAACGACGATATAATACTAGACTCCGCATGCACGATCTAAGGAACAAAAATTATTCTGTCAACTCGCTGAGGTACTACGTAAGCGAGGGGGACGGGGTACTGCGTTGTGATTGGCTAACTCAAGGTCTGTTCTGTCTCAACGTATGTTTACGGCTCACAGGATTGGTCGAAATGAGACGAATATAAGACTTTTTTGCCTTATGTGTTGACAGACATCGGTCGCCTGTTATTAAGAGTCTAGTATTATAAATATCGTCGTTGGACAGCACGGTCGGCGCAGTGGTCGAGCAATCGACTCCTGCGCCGCGTGTCGCGGGATTCCCGCACGGAACAAATATTTGTATGAGCTACAAGTAGTGGTTCCGTTTCTGGGTGTTGTGTGTATGTGAGTTTAAATGTTTGTAAACGCATCCAAGATACAGGAGAATTTCCAAGTGTCACATAAAAAATCTCATATCATATTTCACGCAGTCAGACACAAAACGAATACTCTACTTCCATCATCATATTTTATTTTTGCAGTTAAATGTGACAGTACTGTTCAAATAAGCCTTTATGCCTACATTCATTTTCTAGTTTGGATATCATGAAAGCAAGCTCAACGCAGATACAGAGAGAGACAGAATGTATCCGTTCGAGTCTGCGGCGTGAGTCGTGAGCGAGTGTGCAGCACAGGGAAAGAGTTGTGTGGCGGAGTGTATGTTACCTCATTTAATTGTGTGTGTGGTTGTTCCATTTTGAAGTGGGTGCAGTATTGTAAAAAAGAATACTGCGGTGCAGGCTGTCATCTGCGTGAAAAAATACATTGCCGTTTGCTTTAGTGTTATTGATTTTATCTAATCTTGTGTTTTATTTTGGTCTTGCAAATGCTTCTGCAAGGTGTAATTAACTTGAAAGTTGTAGTAAGATTTTTCTGTTTTGAGAGTTGAAGTGATAACGCTACTTTTTCATACATTATATTTATTGAATCTCGATCGGGCCCCGATCAAAAGTTTTGATTAATTTTAATTACACTTTGCCTATCAATTTGCGTGGAATGAGGGAGACTTAGATACCCATCATCATATTGAATCTCATTATAATCCGTTGTTGTATGTAGTTGGATGACATGGCGGGTCGTGGGTCGACGGCGGGCGCGTACGTGAACCGCGGGTACGAGCCCGCCTTCGACATCGACGACATCGACGACGTCGACGATGACTCCCCGCCGCTGCCGCGACGCTCCGCCGTACGCTTCCAGAACCATTACGCGTGATGCTGATGGTGATTACACAGTGGCAGATTACTTATCACGCGAAAAAATTAACAGGGAAAGTGGCGCCATATTGTGAAAAAAATTAACTTTAACAAAAAACACTTTGAGCAAATTCTTTTCCAAAATATATGATCTGATGACGATATAGTGAAAAAACTTGGCTCTGAATAAAATTGAAATTGAAAACGTGCGATTGCCCAAATTAAATTTTCTAGGTTTCTCTTTCGCCACTGCATTGATCACCTGATGTATTCCTGCAGATTTGCATTTAAACAGAACTTTTGTAATAAGTGATTGCTGTGCGACACTTTACCCTTGCATTTATTTATATTATGTACTTTTCTATTAAACCACTATAAAATAAATGATGAATAAAATAGAACTATATGTTTTTTTTTTATTTAATTATAATAATTAATTATACTACATAATATTACACAAATCAGGACAAAAAATAAGAGTAGGTAATGGTTCTCTTCACACACCCAGGATTTACATTCACTCCCGGAAATGAAAAACTATATTGTATTCAACGTAGTATTTATTTCTGGGATCGAACCAGCGACCCTACATGCGCTTTAGTTTCCAAACTCATGACCTCAACACATTTAGTTTCCGTTATCATGTCAACAATAGTAGTTTTCCTCTCTTCGATGGCTACTTGTATCATATCCCTGCCAGATAGTTGACATGGTTCAAAAACCCATGAACCTATACAAACCACATTTTTCTATTTATTTGGGAAATCCCTTTAAAAAGTTGCGAGTGTCAAGTGAGTCAGTAGAGACTCAGCCTCTTTGGTGCGAAGTAAGGGGTCGTTAGCAGTCAGTCAGCAGTGAGCGCGCGGCCCGCCGACCGAACGCACGCGCGCACCATGCGCAGCGACACCGTCCCGCGAGTGCACTCCACGCTTTACCTCAATATTGTGAAGTGATACACAGTACACATACGGATTACTACTGCGATAATTTCTCAGGATACATTCAACGGTAAGTTTAGTTCAGATTTCTTAAACTTAAGCCTTATTCTGACAGGATATGACCTTTCAGCCCTCGAGGCTGCTGGACACGATCAGCTGCGAAAGTGTGTGACTGTAAGGTCCTTTACTTAATGTCTACACATCACGATGTTATAAATCTACCAATTCCTGCAACTTATCTTTAAAAAGATATCTACTGTCAAGTTCTAGTAAACGCGAGACTCTACACTGGTTTCTCTTTCGAAAGTTTCGTAATAACATTTAGTGAGACTACTGACCGTTCAAAGAACGTGTCTAATATGATTCATAATGTGATATTTATTCAAATATTTGGCGAAGCTGTGGACCGTATGGTACCCGTAACAAGCTTGTCTCGTAAACAAAAGTGAATGTAGGCGGCATGGGATACAGAAGGGGAAACAAAGACCGCGGTATTTCCTTAGCCAGTCGACAAACGACCTCTAAATACCAACTGTAATAGATATGCTGAAGTGATACATAATTAAATTACATAAAAAGGTTTAATACATTGTGTAACGTATATCTTACGTACATTACATAAGGAGATGTACCTACCTATCATATTGACAGATCTTCACTTAACTTTGTTCAGTAAATTGATATAAAAGTACTGTCATTTCGCAGTTTGGTACCTAATTATTATTATTATTAACAATCTTGTTGGTTGACTGACATCACTGTTATCGGTGGGCTAATAGTTATAACTATTAGGGCATAATACACTACGCTCTATTTATGTTGAAAAGATGTGGTGCGGATTGTTTTTTATTTACAAGATTCCAACAAAATTCTGATCAATTTCCCCTATGAACCTCCAAAAAAAACTGGCTGTGGGGTTTACTTCGATGTCAATGCCTTAAAATTGTAAGTATATTGGCCATAAGGTACCAAGTAGTGAAACTTCAATGGGACGAGTCGATTGATTGATGTTTCTCCTATAATCTATATATATAAAAGAACAGGGGTTTTTCTTTTGACACGACTACAGCCGAAACCGCTAAACGCACAAACTTGAATTTTGGACAGGATTTGCAGTCTACTATGTAGATTGGCAGTAAGACGGGATTTTGCGAAAATCCTCCTCTAAGGGGGTGAAAAGGGGTGAAAACGTTTGTATGAAAAATCTTATTCCTTGGATTTATAAACTTGAAACTTACCACGAATGAGAACACAAGTAAATAAATAAGATTAGCACCATTATTTTTTTAAAACTACCCTCCATTGGTAATCTAGGGGTTGTTAAAGTTTGTATGGAAAAATCATAATGCGTGAGCTGATGAATTTGAAAATCAGTATTTATATACTAGATAAGAATTAATCAAACACGTGTTTTTGGATTTTTCGAAAATCACCCCCCAAGTTAGTGAAAAGGGGTATTCAAGTTTTAAGGGGAGGACATTAAACCACTAAACGTAGAAACCTGAATTTTGGATGATAGTTGCAGTTTATAATGTAAGTAAGCATTAAGAAAGAATTTTGCGAAAATCTACCTCTAAGGGGGTGAAAAGGGGTGAAAACCTTTGTATGCAATATCTTATTCTTTGGGTTTATAAACTTGAAACTTGGTACGAATTTGAGTAGTAAGTAAATAAAAAAGATGGACAATTTTTTTTCAAAACTACCCTCCATTTTTGGATTTTTCGAAAATCACCCCCTAAATTTTGAAAAAGGGTTGATTAAGTTTTAAGGGAAGGATTTACTGCTTGTTTCGATAAATTCTAAACTGGGCATAAATTATCTCTCAATCGAATAAAGGATGTGTATTTATTTACATTTCATAATCAACGGGGTGAAAATCGGAATATCAGTTTTTCTACTACGGTTGATTGTTTGTTTGTATTGAGTTTTTAGGTTTTCTTATAAGGAGGGTGAGCGGGAATTAAATTCACTGTGTTCGAAGTTAAAAACACGCGCAAACGAAGTCGCGGGCAAAGTGCTAGTAGCTTCATATTAGTACATCGAGTAGGTACTCAAGCAGTAGAGCCGAGTGTTCAGGCCCCGCTCACATCCGCTGCTAGAGGGTCGTTCTCACTAGAACAAGAACAATTTGATGGTTTCCGCAATAGTGCCCACTATTACGTTAGCCAAGTGCAATTAACTAATTAATAAATAATCTTTGCGTTGCGCAGGCGCGCTTGCAATACAAAGCGTAATTAAAGGTTTGTTCAAGGAATTTTCGTTTTTGCTCCTACTTATTTACATTAGAGTTGTGTGACAGGAATTTGGCAAGCGTTTGGGTAGGTACCTGTTGTAGGATTTTACCGAGACTTGCAAGCTTGTGGAACTGTATGAAACGAAGACAACAGGATTATCTTCTCACACTGACTCATGTCAGTAGTTCAAAAGTACCTACTTGCATTAAAGCCTTATTCATAATGCGAGTTTGTTTTATAGAGATAAACGAAGAAGAAAATATCCAAGGAAATTTTGAGTCAACATAGCTCATTTTCTACAGTTCTTGCCTTGAAATGCTGTGTCTGTTCAATAATAATGTGTTTTATATAGTTCTAAATAAAAAAAAACCTCTGATGCAAGTCTTAAGAAACCTCACTTCATAGTCCATTGCGGTCGTACTGGTATAGATGTCAATGCAGAACTAGAAAAAACGCAGTGCAGCTCGCGACGGAACCGACTCACTTTCGTGCATAATCCTTGAGCTGATTTCCGTATTTGTAATTTGTTTAATATTTATATCCGACTTAATATTTCCTGATCGCAGCTAACGGCACATATGTTCCCATAATTCATGTAACTACCTATTATCATAAATTTGGATGGATGTATGTTTGTAACTCAATCGCAAAATTTTTGATACATCCTATGTATAAAAAAATTTGCGATTGAGTTTACCGCTTATTCCGGGTTTACGTTTCCATGTGATAGTTTCGGGTTTCGGTTACGCCCAGTGCGATTGGTCTCATCAATAGTGTCCACATTAGGCCATTACTTCGCCCCCAGGGTCTTGGCACCCCTATTTTCGGCACTCCATGAGCGAAGTCTCTGACAACAGCTCTACTATGTAATAATAATTAAACATTCCTAGATATTTCATGGTCGTTAGTAATGGTTAATTGCTTACTTTCATTATCCATTAATAAATTGTGAGACGCAAATGGTTTGCGGGCAGACCTTGACTGTTGTGACCGGAAGAAAGTGGAGTGTGATTAGCATGTCGCTGACGTACTAGAACGGTTTATACCTATGTTCGTATGTAACGGTAGTTCAGTACGTGAATCTATTGTAGATGGGTAGCTTTTATCAATGAGTTTACTTTGAATGTTAAGTTACTAACTAATCAATAAAGTAGATCAGACAAAAGAGTCGGTTTCATTGCCCATGTCCGGTTAAACTTTTCTAAAATAATAGTAACGTAAGTTTTTTTGAGAACCCAACTTTGTGTTTAATTCTTTCTTTAAATCACTCCTCTCGTGTTTTTTCTTATACTTTTTAATTTTCGTTTTGCCTCGAAAAAAAGTTTCCTAAAATTACTTGAATATTAAATTAAAGATAAAGATAAAGATATATTTATTTTGTAAAAACATGAGTAGGCGTATACAGAGATACAGGTCTTAAAATAAACTAATGTAGCTACATGTTTTGCCATGTAGGTATGGCGTACAAAATTTATAGTATAGACTAAAGTTTTTAAAATAAGCATGTAATATTAAAAAATAAAGTTACTATGTAATATGGTTAATTTTTTTAGAAATGTCGTAATTGCATTGCCAATGTGGTTTAATCATTTAAAAAATCAGTTAGGCTGTAATAGCATTTACTTACGAGAAATTTTTTAAGCTGTATTTTGAACAATCTGCTTGGTAACTGCTGAATATTTTTGGGAATCTTATTATAAATTACAGGTGCTAAGTAAAATATACTTTTATGCATCAATGCAGTACTTGGTCTAATTATTTCTAACCTGTCATTGTGTCGACGACTGCGAATCGTAACTTCTGACAATTTTTTAAATAGTTTAGGATTCGTTTGGACAAAATTAGCAACTTCAAAAATAAATAAAGACGGTAAATTTAAAATATTGTGTTTAATAAAATAGGGTTTGCAGCTATCTGTAACTTTTAGGCCAAACATAGCCCTAATGCACCTTTTTTGGGATTTAAATATCATTTCCTTATTGGTAGAGTTTCCCCAGAATATTATGCCAAATCTTAATATGGATCCGACTATACCGTGGTAGGCAGTTAAAAGTGCATTAGTATTTTAAAACAGGTGCAAGTTTATAGAGTGCGTATACGGAAGAATTAATCCTTTTATTCAGATGCTCAGTGTGTTCTTTCCAATTTAAATTTTTATCTATTGTAACACCCAGAAATTTAGCGGAGTCTACTTCTTTAATAACTGTTCCTTGAAATTTAATATTGAGATTGGGTGACGGTAAACGTTGACTGAAGAACATAACTTTTGTTTTTTCTAAATTGATTTTTAAATTATTGTTGGATAACCATTTAATTATTGAATTTATCGTTTCATTAATCTCACTTTCATAGCTATTTTTATTGATAGAGTTTATTGTGACAGTACTATCGTCCGCAAAAAGTGATATTGGGTAATTTGTTATTTTAGGTAAATCATTAATATAAATTATAAATAATAAGGGACCCAATACACTCCCCTGTGGAACTCCATATTTAACTATTCGTTCTTCAGATGTATATATTTCTTCTTTTCTAGTTGAGATATTTATTTTTGTTAGTTCGGTATATTGTTTTCGGTTTTCTAAATATGATTTTATAAGTTCTTGTATATTTCCTCTAATACCATATGCGTCCAGTTTACTAAGCAGAATATCATGATTAACGTAGTCGAAGGCCTGGGTCATGTCGCAGTAAACCGCACAGACCGGCCTCCTTTTGTCTACGTTAGACATAACATTATTTATGAAATCAAAAATAGCCATATTAATCGTTTTATTTCTGCGAAAGCCTTTTTGATCATCCGTAAGGATCTTTAGTTTTTCTAAGTAATTATATATTTGTAAATAGACATATTTTTCAAAGATTTTTGATAATACGGGAATAAGGGCTATGGGTCTATAGGAGCTCATGCTTTCTCTGTTGTCTTTTTTAAATAGAGGTTTTATTATTGTAGTTTTTAAGTTATCTGGGTATATTCCTGAACTAATACAAAGGTTTATAATATGGCTTAGGTGATCACAAACATAATAAGCTACAGATTTTATAATTTTAGTTGATATTCCATCAAAGCCAACACTTGAAGTGTTTTTTAGAGATCTAATTATTTGAAGAATATCGTATGGTGTACTTGGTGCGATAAACATAGACTGCCCCAATTTATCAATATTTGAAGTTACTTTATGGCCTGAATCCGTTAAAGGTTTTATTTTATCTATGAAGAAGTTGTTGAAAGCGTTTGCTATCTCTTGGGGATCAGTTACTGATTTGTCACCAACTTTTATGGAAGAAATATTGTCCTTAGGTTTGTTCATTTTGGTTCTATTTATTATTGCCCACGTGGCTTTGGATTTATTAGGTGCTGTTTTTATATTATGTATATTTTGAGCTCTCTGTGTTAATTTAATAATATGTCTATAGCGTTTTGCATAAAATTTAAATTGTATTTTATTTTGATTGTTTCTATTTAGTCTATAATTCCACATTAGCTGTCTCTTTTTTTTACTGCATGTTTTAATTCCGTGTGATATCCACGTTGGTTTTATTTTATTTCTAATGGTTATTTCTTTGAATGGAAAGCATAAATTATAGAGAAGTAGGAATGTCTCAAGAAAAGCATTGTAGGCTGTATTTGCATTTTCAGTATTGTAAATTTCAGAAAAGGAAACACTTTGTATATGATTTTTAAATTTCTGCATATTTTCTTTACTAAAATCGCGTCTTTTTATTTTCCATTGTTTTAATAAAAACGTTTTATTTATCGGTAATTTAAGTATTTGAGCAGTGTGGTCTGATAAGCTAAAGTCGATCACTTCAGATTTGCATTTCTGTTTTAGATTATGTGCAAAGTTATCTATACACGTTCCGCTTATGAGACGTGTGGGCTGATTTAGTTCTAATTTAAAATTAAAGTTTAAAAGCATGCATTCCAATTCCCGCAAAGTGTTATTGCGCTTAAGAGAGTCAATATTGAAGTCACCAGCTATTACGACATTTCTCACATTATTTTTACTTAAATTATGTAGTAATTTTTCAAATTGTTCAAAAAAAATATTTAAGTTATCAGTCTTTGGTACTCTATAAATACAGACAATTATAGTTTTACAATTATATAAATCAATGGCACAACATTCAAATCGGCGTATGGTCAAGCGAAAGCGTCGTTTGATGAGTCGGAAAAGTTGCCACGCACCGCCACCAGTAGGCGCCCGTATCGCAAAATTAACGCAATCCAAAGTTTTATGTATTTCATTTCGTCAACTTCGACATTTCGTAAAGTGTTCCCTTTACCCAAAATACATGTATTACTCTAGTAGAAATATTTTGATATAAGGATATCGAAACATTTACTAAAACAAAATGATAGAAATACTTATTGATGTGGATAAATATTTTGTAATATTTTTATCATTCAAAGTCTTAAATTTATTTTTTAGCACTTTGACACAGATTTTGACGTCCCGAGATAACGAAAATAACTACTACCTATTTGGTAGAAAATGAATGACAATTGGCATACCTTACGAAAGTGACAAAACCTATTATCGTTAAGCCCCAAACACACGCGCGCACGGGCAAGGGCATGTGCTTTGTGTTCCACGCGCGCCTGAAAGAGTGTCAGCACAATGGCAATGACGGGGCTCTCTTATAGAGGGCCTACCTGGGTCGCGGGCTAACGAATACCATGACCCCAGAACGTAAAGGGCTATTGAAAGACATCGTAAATTTTAGTAAGTATTCCGAGTCTGACAGTCCCTCCCGCCCTGCCCTGGGTAGGGCTGGTAAATTATTTTAGCACGCTAAAAAAAGCCCCAAACACACGCTCCTTTTATTAACGTGCGTTCACAAAGCTGGTTGTGTGATATCTTAATATGTTCGAGAGTGGAAAGCTACGGGTGCTTGACACCCTGTCCTCCACCATCTGGTGTTGGTACTAATTTTTGATGCATTTTGATGTAATGACGGACACTAGAACAATTTAATGTCAGTAACCTCTTTATAATTAAATCTACATTCTATAATATCTTATCCACAGTATTTTTTTTTGGGACAAGGTTGTAATAATCACTTTTCTGATAAATCGACGGTGTCCTTCAATAGCCCTTTCTGTTCCGGGGTCACGGTAAGGAAATAATCACGCGACCCCGGTAGGCTTTGGCCCTCTGAGAGGGGGGCCCCGTCAGTATGCTGACGCTCTTTGAGGCGCGCTTGGGACACAACGCGCAGTCGACCCGGGCATGGTCCATGGTCGGGCAGCGAGTTGCCCTTTACTCGCTGCCCGCATGCCCGCGCCTACGGTGGCCGGAGATCGTCTAGCGACGTCCGTCGCCGTGGGCTTCACCACCGCGGGTGGGGCGGAGGGAGGACACTGTCCTCTCTCGCTCGCGGCCCGCCTCCTCCTTCGCGACCGCTTCCCACTCCGTCTCGCCCTGCAGCATGGCCGCGACCAATGCTGTGCGCGAGAGGTCTCCGCCTATCGCAACCGTGAGGACACGTCGGTGCTCTGCCCAAGCTGGACAGTCTTGCACCGTATGCTCCACCGTGTCCTCCGGGCGATCTTCGCAGTGGTGACACCCAGGCGTTTCCTCCTTTCGCATCAGACAAAGGTACCACCCGAAACTTCCGCGTCCGGTGAGGACCTGCATCAAGCGGTAGGTCAGGACTCCATGACTTCTCTCCAGCCACTCCAAAATGAACCCAGTACTGATCTTTTTTTACTCCAAAGCAATAAATAGAGCGAGAAGCAACTTGTACCGAACACGCGGTGAGACAGCAATGACCACCGATTTTTCTCATCATAGACGATATTTAACCGGGTGATGGGTGCTATGCCTTATTTGTAGTTGACAAGTAATTTTGAAGTATTCAAAATGACAACAGCAGTTTTCATTTAATTTATTTTAATCCTGTTTCTTAGAAATTGTTATAAATCTGTGACGAAACTAAATAAATAATAATAAAAGTGAAGTGCTTCTTATCCTATATCGCAATTTGATACGATTAGAAGTTGTTTTCAGTTACATATTATCTCAAAATGTTGACTGCAAATCTGCATTTATCATTAGTTTATGTGAAATGGTATTTAGATGCATAAAGATTAGATGGGAGGAGGATGGACACAGAGGATCCATCCGACAACAATAGTACGACATCACGATGGCATTGATATAATATCACTGTGAGTAATTTATTATAATTGATGATAGGAACAATTCGTAATGTATAGAATCATACGTATTCTAACATTTCCCTTGTTTGCTCAGTAGGGGTCGTCAGGAATTTCCTGCGATGATTTTCAGTGAGTTTGGTTTATTTTATTCTTTATTTATTCATCAAAATAATGTGTTATTTAAAATAGAAAGTTTACGTGACTTATTTACAGTCATGTCCGTTTAATCACGTCCCATGTAACACAGCGGAACATAGTTTTCAATAATCTATAAGCCTACGTATCATTCGTTTTTATTTTCTCGATCTTTTTATCCATTCCAATTTTATTATTACGAAAATCTGACAGCCGCGATCTGAAAAAAAGTGTCGCAGGTCTAGCCTGTAAGAGCCACGCTGGCTGACTGATTCGTCATGGAACGAAAGTGATGACACTACTTTTAAAAGGCAAAAGATGAGAGGACGATAGTGAATGTGTGCTCAGAATAAAACGGCGTATGTGCCCAAACATATTGACGTCTTTTTATGAATTAAAATTTTTATTAATTGAAAAAATGTCTTTACAGAATTTAGATACTAGTATTTTATACAATTTAAAACAACATCCTTTCAAAAACTCATAGTAGTTATTCCATAAAGTCCAAAAAATTAATTAGATAGACCGAACTTTGCATTTTTTTTGTATCGAGAAAATTTAATTGAATCGTGTTTTCAACTTTGTGAGAATTTAGATCATATAGTCAATAACTATATTCCAAGTTGTAAGATCTGTAGTCCAGATATGTACGAAGAAAAGTAAAAAATAAAAACCGTATTTTTACTGACCTATCCCCTTAATCGATAATTTTGCTATATCTAAAATTTCTTTATACTGGTGTCCTTTCTTCACTAGAATGCATGTCCCACCTCTCTTGCTATCTTTCCTGGCGTAACATGCCGCTAAGTTGTAGTTGGGAATAAACAACAGCTGCTCATGACCAGCCATCATAAAGTGTTCCGATAAACAGATGACATCGATTTCCGTATCTTTCTCCGACATTTCTTCTAGACAAACAGTAAGCTCACAACTTTTATTCAGCAAACCAGCGATGTTTTGATGAATTATTGTGAGATTATTATAATAGAAAAAACTGCTCCTCTGTTTGTTGGTTTGTTGAAGTATCTGTCGTCTTACACTCTTTATTTCTAGCTCTATTTTCAATTATGTATGTTATGAGCTCTGCAATATCCTCGAAAATTATTTGAAAACCATAATTATTTACAGTTCCCATGTTTGGTCTGTACATTGAGTGGTCCCATGCAAGATTCTTGTTAGAGTCGAGAAAATAGGCATGTTTGTGGGCTACTATGTCCTCATATAGTAGACTTATAAAATTTTCTACTCTCCAGTTATACATTGTAACATTATTTATACATTTTTTGTAAGTAGGCATGCAAAGTATTATATTTGTGTGCTGATTTTTTTCTAACACGTTTCTTATATTCGAAATCAAATCTGCATATTCCTTTGTGGTTTTGAAATCCGTTTCTCCAATTATGATGATACAATAATCATCCATTGTAAAGCTCTTGATTTTGGGTTCCAAAGTAAGTACCATATTTTTAATTCCAGAGTGTGGCATTAAGTAGTGACATAATTCTGACCTTTGAAACTTATTTTGTGCAATCGTGCGTATTTTATTATGTTTATTTTCACTAATAATGCAAATCTTACCGGGCTTTTCTTGGTGTTTTTCTTTAATTGTTGAAATATTTGATATTGGGTTCACTTTATGATTTTTCTTTGTTGTTGACTTTGGAGACATGAACCGTTCAGATGTTTGAGTGCTCCTATTGTTTACCTTTTTTTCATCTTTTTTTCCTAATTTTTCTGTTTGTTCTTGTTTATTTTTATGTGATTCTTCAGCTTTAGGAATAGACTTTTCTTTTCTTCTCTTTGTTGAACTATCCTCGATATTTATTATTTGAGTATTTTTCAAGTGTAAGTTTTCATTTGTCTGTTTAAGGTTGTCGATTTCAGTAGTGAGAGAGCGAATTTTTTTATTTGCACAGCATAATTGAAGGGTCAACTTCTCAACTTGCTCTTTCAGATTGGATAGTTGTTCTCCGTCATAGGTATCATCGTTGCTCATATCAAGGAGACTAGCTGAGGTGTTGACTATGGTGGCATCTGCATTATTCTTTTTCATAGGTGTGGAAAATGAATCATCCGATGTCTCGCAGTCAGTAAATAAAATATGCGAATTAAGTATCTGAGACGTATTTTGAAGTGCAGGGGGCGAGTCTTCGAACGGGGTTTTATTTGAAGTTGCAGCTTGTTTTTTTCTTAATGTTACATTCGATATATCACTACCAAGTGCGAATAATAAATAATGTTATCTGGGTATAACAATACCCTAATGTCAATTAAATCACCACAAACAGACATAATAATAAGTATTATACAGTAATAATACAAGCATTTTGCGAAGCATGCAATTATTGCAAAGTCGCTCTACAAAAGACATCAACGCACGCCCACTGCTACGAGAAGTGGAAATGTCAATATCGAAACTTATGTACAGCGTTTAAAGCTGTTTATTTTTATGTAAGCTTACGTTTTATGCAACTAATACTTGATTAAGTTATAATAATTGTTACTTATAATTTTGAATGTTACCTTTTGGGTGTGAAATCATGAAATGAGACCTCCTGCTCTGGGTAGGGCGGGATTGTCAGACTTGACTGATTAAAAACCAGAATACCCTTTCCGTGTTGCTTTGGGTACTTTTACATATGTAAATTCACGACATATGTTTTTAGGCAGATGCTAGATAACGCGACCAATGGTTTATATTATTTATTGTTTTTTCGTAGTTTAGTGTTATATACTTTAAAACAATTTATGTTTATAATGTTGACTTTGATTCATGTCTTAGTACAAAAGATGTATTATTTCAAAGTTTAAGTTTTAAATATTATCAAAGTGACGTCTTATACAGTGGTTTTATCCAAGCTGTAAGTACCTAGTTATTGTTGTACCTAAACCTGTTCTAAGAATGCTGCATAATTGGTAAATGTCAACCATGTTTTTACAACACAAGACTTTTATAAGCAGATATGTATGTCCTATAATTTAAAAAAAAAATTAGTAAATTAGTTAATCTGCATACGTTAACAATATTAAGGTAACTAAAATAATTTGTGATTGCCTTTTTACCCGACTGCGCGACGCAAAGGAGGGTAATGTGTTTATCAGTCTATGTATGCATGTATGTATGTATGTTTGTTTCTATGTGGCGTTCTAGAGACCAAATGCGTAGGCCGATTTTGATAATGTATACGTCAATCGATTTGTCTTAACCTTGCGAGTGTCACTAAAGACATGACAGTAATCAAAATTCACCACAGCGACAACCAGACGCCATATTGTCAAAATGAAACAAAAAAATGTCGATGAACTATGTCATGTGGGGTATCGTTGAATAGGTATTTAAAAATCATCTTTAGGTTTCCTTTATCATTTTTCATTTTAAATAATGGTTTAGGATATATAGCGATTTTAGTTGTTTAACCAAGCAATAAATCTCGCTAATCCCCACGATATTAACTTCCTCAATTAAATGAATAGATTGGGAAAACCGTCTTATAACGAGGTCAATGAATTGTAACAAAAAAGTATGAAATAAAAAAAAAAAAGGTTGCACTCCAGGAGTGCCGGTAGAAGTGAAAACTTTTTTGTTACTATGTTTTATTTTTAATTTGAATGACGTCTTACTCATTTTCGATCAGGGTCACGTGACCCTGACGCGAGTTTTGGTCACGTGACCCTGACGCGAGTTTTAAATTTTTTACCCATTACAGAAAAAGTGTACAACGCCGCTAAAGAAGTTTTCACTTCAAAAATATTTAACGAAAAACAAAAAACCCGACTGCGTGAAGAAAAACTAAAAAGAAAGAAACAAGCCCAGTGGTTAAGAATTCACTCATTCACACTCACAGTCGGGGCCCCTTGGGAAGATTTGATTGGTATAATTTGAATGGGCCCCGACTGTGAGTGTGAATGAGTGAATTCTTAACTACTGGGCTTGTTTCTTTCTTTTTAGTTTTTCTTCACGCAGTCGGGTTTTTTGTTTTTCGTTAAATATTTTTTTTTAAGACTGCGTCAATTACAAAAGTAATATAGGTAACTGACAGACTTGTTAATCGGACTAAGCAGTATTACTGGTTAAAAATCTGAAAATGCGAAATGTTAAACATTCCTATAAAACTAGTAGTAATAATTTGTCCGCGTCTTCTCGAGACATAAAAGGTCCGCAACATTGACAATATGTTGTTGTACTAGATTAGTGTTATTTATGTTGTACAAGTGTATATGTACACTAATCATTAGCCGTGAGAAAACGACCATCTCAAATACGCAGACAGCAAGTTGATGGCCTGATTCATCTACTACTGAGAAATATAACATACGAATTCACATGTTCAATTCACCTAGTTTCAATTACTTTCGTTCTCAAATTATCATAAATTTCACGTCAGAGAGAGAAAAACAAAGAGTTCTCTCACAAATATTTACATAAAGTTAACCTCTATTTGAACCTAGTTGCACTTGCGCAGGCGACTGAAATAAAAAGACAAGTTGCACGGCCTACTAATGCTACATAACAATTGCGCTAATAAACCCCGCTTTCTCTTTTTTTTGTGGAGAATTTCTCGCGTCTGCATCGTTTATTAATACGTGAGTACGTAACGATCGCTTATTGTGTATTAAAGAACTCATGTGACTCAATAATATTATGTATCGTCAGCTGAAGACGGCTGTCGTTAGCGGTAGTCCCGTTAACGACAACCGTCTTCTGAAATCATCACACCAGCGTTTCTAAGGTCACCTTAGAAACGCTGTGTGACGATTTATAGTCGATCCTGACTAATAGACCAAAAAGCAAAACAGGCAGAATTTGAAAGGATTCATGGGGGAGGGAGGCCTTTTCCCAGCATTGGGTAGAACGAAATAAATGTACGCCTTAGCTTGTATCTATCGCTTCCACTATTCAAATGGAGATCCGATGTCTTCATGATTAGATCCTTATGAAAATAAAGCAAATTTGCCACGTTAAGTAAAGGAAAATGCATATAACCCAGTTGCGATTGCCAAAACCATTTTACAGCCCCATAGTTAACCATTTCATTTGTAGATTGGTGGCGTGAAACATGTACATTAATTAATGTACAATTGCTTTAGTAATTAAATAATTTAATTGCCATAGTTTTATGGATCAAATCGTGTATGTAGCCTTCACTTTGACCTGGAATTTATTACCAGGTTCAAAAAATAAATTTTATTGATTCGTGATTGAGTAACAAACGTAAATCAAATAGCCAATAGGCATCGGATAGGATATATTCTTGTCGAGGCTAGTTACACTAAAGTAGGACAGAAGTGAGCTTAGATAGATCAATAATGTAACGATCGAGCGCTTGCTTTCGTAACAGTTCTGCGTCTAAGTAATAATAAACATAGCTAGAAGATTCCGTCATCGTGTAATATTTTTAGAGATAAAGAAAATAAAATAGTCTAAAGGCGTGGCCTTTTTTCTTTTATAGGTATGTGACAAAGATACAGGTTATTTGCGACCTGAGCCTGTTCAATCATATCCGGGTTTGTTGGAACTGCAAAAATGATTCTTGGAATAGAGCTCCTTGTGTCAGTAGATGACATGTCAGTTGGGTGTAGATCGGCTCCGTTGCTGCTCGATGTCGCTCCGCCCCACTCCTCCACGCTCCGGTGATCCAGCGTGATACTTACTTAGGTATATTAAGATCGTTACGATTTGTTTATTGACTCGATAGAACAACGATTAAATGATAATTTTATGTCCCAAAAATAATTTGGTTCGTAAAGCTTTTCCGACAGCTTAATTAGATTGAGGTTACTGACTTCCTGTTGATTCAAATTGTTGGTAATTTTGTAATTAAATGAAATCATTTATCGTTTTAAGGCCAGTATCCATTAACACATACTTTTATGACCAATTAAATAGAACATAAATTAATTTAAGAATTTCTTACAGAAGAAGAACATTTAGTCATGATAGAGTGTCAAGAAATACAGGATATTAATGAGCTAAGATCTTTGTCTACCGTATCTAAGTTGTTTGTGTCCGATGCCAAGTCGAAGATAAACACGCGAAAATCACGAAAATATTCAAATTAATAGCTCAGTCGGACACTCGCATCCAATCATCTAAGAAACTGGTTTCACCAGCTCCGGTAATTAACATCAAACGGCGCTCCTTAAAAGCTGAAGATTACCTACACTCCCATTGGGCCTGTGAATTAGGCTCGCGTTAGGCAAAGCATTCCTGATCGTTAACTCATCATCTTGTGCAAGGCATGCATCTACTTGATAGCGACACTATGTAAAGCTACGAAAGTACGAATATAAGGCAGTGTTGCGCAGTACTGAGGAGGACGGAGGGGTGTGCGAGGAGCGCGGACGGGGGGCTGCCAGCTGACGGCCTCTAGCAGTGAAAGTAAACCTGCGGCCCTCGCCACCAGCCCGACCACATTGGTGCTTGTAATACGATTTAAATTATGATTTATTATTGCAATGTTAGTGGTTTGATGTCATTTACAATGTATGAATGTGCATTGTAGTGTAACAATCAATCTATTGATTGTTGTTCTCATCATAAAGATAATCGTCGTTTTTAGATTGGTATTCCGATTCTCAGCCAATCATGCACAATTCTATCACACGCTTTCAGAAAACCGCTTAGGAAGGCATTTATGTCTACTTGTTTTAAATTTTTGACCTAAAAACCGAAGGCTTATTAACTTCGTACTGATTTATCACCTTTTGTATACAATGTCTGGTTATTAACCTTATAATGGCAGGTATAACACTACCCACATTAGCTCGTAATATTTGATCGTTTCCGCTTATTACGAATTACGTCAGACTTATTAAATATTAAATTAAGCAAAACGTAGAATGTTAAGACATCGTTGTTAGTGCATTCTTTGCGAAATTCGTTTAAAACATAATTTGAGCTGCCATGTTTCACAAAAGAACAAAATTAAAACTAGCATTTGCGGAGTTCAGCGTAATAAACCGTTCGCGTTGTTTGGATGTGAAAATTATATTCACTATTATTTTTCTTCAGTAACTAACATTTATTGCTACCTATGTGTCTATTTTCAATTGCCAATCGATCAGGTACAGGTAGATTCAGATTTTAGTCCACTCCAATTTCAATGCGACAATAACGAGATTAAAATTCTCAATTCAGCTCGTTGAGTACTTATATGTTGCGTGCACTATCTTTATCGAGTCCAATACGTCTTGAGCTACATAAGACTGCTATTTGCTCTAAAGTGCTCGTAAGGGTGGGCTCCATTGTACAGCTGAGCCTGAAGTCGCTGACCTTCGGTCATCGGCGCAGGCGCTGCCCACTAGCGCCATGATCTGATACGATGGACATCGCCTGCTCAATGCAATAAGCCAGCGTAACAATGTTTATGACTTCTTTGTGTTGCCACCTTGAATTTGTTAAATTCGCGATGCGTCCCAGGTTCTGCCTATTGTTATGTTATATAATTCTTATTTTAGTGTTGCGATATTAAATGAAGACCAATTTGCCAAGACTTCAATAGTTACAAATTGTAACAAAAACTGAGGGGCGTAATCGTAATACTTATGTAGGTGTTGTAACACTTTCCTTAGTAACATGTTGTTTCCTTGTAAAAAGGTTGTTGTATCTACCTATTTATACCTTCCTTACGGAAACGGAGTTTGAAAGTAAAGTAGATACCTATACCTACCTAACAGGAAAACTTGAACTCACATAATTATTGGCAAGATACATAATCCATCATGAGTCTGAATTAAATAAAATTGACAATGGCTTTCTTCAGAAATGCGTTGTAGTTAAACAAAATACGTGGTTAGATGCATATGAATGAGCAATAAATCACTGGCGAAGGTCCATAACTCTGCGAGGGATGAATGACCGGCAAGGTCGAGGGCTCTCGGAGGAATGCGCGAGAGTTCTGCTGGACACGCTGTGATTCACGCACTCGATGCATTCTTATTCTCCGAAAAGCTCCGATATTTTACCTTCAGAGTGTTAAGAGACAGTTCAATCCTTGAAACCAAGAATATCTAGTGAGTAATTACAATTCTAACTAAAATACGAATGTATTTTGATGCAACACCAGTTTTATGATCAAAGTAAAGCCTTGGCCGCTAAACAGTTAATTTATTACAACTAAGAAGGTGAAAAGCTACAGCCTCGATTGTTATCACCGCGCAATGTTTTATTGTTTTACAAGGATTTCCTACATATTTCCAAGGATTTTAAAGTATTAACACTTTGTAGTTACGATTAGACATATTACCATAGGATATCAACTTAATAGGACCTAAGTTTAAATACTTAACCTTTAACTAAAAGGTCAGCCGTGCGCTCACTTGAGAGGGCACCATAAATTAGGATCACTATCGTATCGTTTGAAAGGTTAGCCTTTGAAGTATCTTCGTGCCTTTGTTATGACTTAGCTTCGTAGCAGGCTAGATTACCTGTGCTACGAAGGTGCTATGTTACCTACAATCCTGCATGGTCACAACATTAAGAAGCGGTCCTTTCAATTGATAGAGACAGACGATAAACTTTTACTTTTTCGTATCCATGTCTTAAAAATTTCATACATTATTTGACAAATGGTTAAAAAATTATTAGGATTTTAACAAATGTTTAACTTTTTTTTCGGAAGTCGGTGGCTAAAAAGACAATGAAAAGAAAAAAAACAAAGGCACCGACTTCCGAAAAAAAAGTTATTTTGTAGATTATTTTACACTTTTTTTCATATCCATGTCTTATTGATCAACAACATGGCTCTTCGTACTGACGTTTAAAGAGAAAAATATTCCGAAAGAAGAACTGCAAGAAATTCAAAGTGCATTTTCCAGCTGGCTTGCACCTTCAAGCTTGTTATTATTCACAGAATGGCACGGTCAGATTCATGACTCCACGAGTTCGTAAAAGCGTGACAGTGGACACAGTTGGAACCTTCCAAAATGGAAAGTCGTGATGTCGACAATTTCTCCGTTAACGGTTCTAATAAGTACACGAAGACATTAGGTACACATCGACTAATTAAGTGTTCATTGAATAATGAAAGTCATTTATTAAAATTGTTCGATAATTTGTGATTATTTCAGAAATTGCTGACAGTGTGGAATGGTCGAAGTAAACTGCATATCGTAGAAAAAATTGTCATATTTTATTACTATTTTCTTATAATACTCCTATTGTTTACAGTAAACTAAAAAATGGCGACGTCAGGGGGGAAACCTCGGCGTGAGGAGGCCAGCGACAACTCCGACGACGAGCTTACACCGCTCGCTAACGACATCTATGGTGGAAGGTGTGTACTAAATGTATTTTTATTGATCACTAACTTCGATTGATTTGACTATATTTTTCCTTCTTTTTTGACTCGTCCAAGTTGTCTGATTTAAGACTTTGGTAGGCACTGGTTTTGAAGATCTACAATCTAAAATTGTAATAACCAATTTTAGATTGTAGATATTCATTCAAGACCTTGGTGTCTAAAAACGCAAATATAAAATAAAGTAGAATGATACATTATAATAATGAAATGCGATTAAACACGTCAAATGGAATGCATCATTTATATTATGATTCTGCTAAAGTGGCCTTTTATACCGAACAACTGTGTCTTGATTCTCTGTCCTAATCATGGGTATATTGATGAATCAGTTCTTAGAAATTCTAACCACATATTAAATAGTTGGATCACCTCATCATTCGGCGTTGAAAGCCTTAGACAAAATTCGTAGCACTATTAGTAATATCAATAAAACAAATATAAGGAACCTTAAGACAAAGACAATATAATCTTAAGATAAGGAAGTCATAAGACACTAATAAAGCGCAGTATATTATTATCTAAAGATACAACTTCATCTCTAATACAAAAGCTCGCCTGAGAGTTACGTTACAACCGGAACAGCCTCCGTAACACATGATATCACTCGTCCCAATCATTTGACGTCATCGTCGAGCAATCATTTGTAGTTGTTCTCGTGTATGTGCTAAGTATGTACACCTTACACTTTCACCTTTGCCATAAGGAAATGCATGTAAATTCAATGAAAAAAAAAAGAGTAGTTTAATATAAAAAAAGATATTATTTATTTCGTTAAAGATATTGTTTATTTTGTATTAAGCTCTTTTATTTTATCGTGGTAAAATCATCAAACGAGACCTCCCACCCAGGGCAGAGCGGGAAGGACTGTCTGACTCATGTCTGACTTGAAGGGACTGAAATCCACGGTGTCCTTCAATAGCCTTTTACGTTTCGAGGTCACGGTAATTGGTTAGTTCCGCGACCCCGTTAGGCTTTAGCCCTCTTAAGGGGGGGGGGGGCGTCAATACACAATGCGCCGAGGACCTGGGCATGGTCCATGGTCGGACAGCGAGTTGCCCATTACTTGCCGCCCGCATATTAAGCTCTTACAAAAGTATTAATGTTATATAACTATTATTATAACGTCTTCGTTATATTATATAATTATTATTATAACGTCTTCATTATTTTCATCAAAGCATGAAAATGATTGTGATAATGCCTCAAGTGATTCATGACCTGACACCAATTTCATGTGAAGGCTATTTAACGAGGAGACACTAACATCACATCAGTAAGGTCAAATGTGATCATGAAGTTAATTTTAGACTGTTTTTAGATATGATTTCAAAACGGTTATAAAAATAAGTAATTTCGATTAAAGAGTAACGTGATTCAACTGGTATTACAGATTATTGTATCACCGATGAATTGATTTGATCGCCTGTCATGATATTACACAACTTAGTAGAAAAAATAAACAAAATCAATTAGAGTAGAATGCCGTTAAAGGTCTCATTAGTAACAAGATATTAATATCGTACTCAACGCATAATTATGTGGTTAGGCATGGTCCAACCGGTGGTCTTTAAAACATTATTTTCCCATCACAACTATGTTGAGTAATTCAAAAGCAAATCAGATGAGTCAGATTCGCAATGATGATAATAATTCTTATTTTGCAATTTTCCCACCTCACTAACCTTTATAACCCAAGCATTGAAAGCTTCTTCTGTTCAACTTTAACAATTCACAACTTTCGTGACTATTGACGCCTTTATCAAAATGATCAGAATTGAAAATCAAGTCAGTACATTATTTAATGTTGAACGAATCGAGATATTTTTATGGAAAGATTAAAATGCAAAATATATTAATATTAAAGAATCAAATAATTTGTCCATGGTCGTTAAAAGTGCAACTTATGAATTTCTCATTAGCACACGAATAAAATATTTGAAGTCTAGGATAAATAGAAGTAATAATTTTAAAGATCATTGTTTAGTATCAAGCTTTATTTAGCCAGAGGTCGAGTCGCTCGCGCCGATCGGTCACCGCGGCCCGGAACCCGTTCAAATGCCAAGGTTGACAACTCTGACGACACAACTTTCGATCGATCGACTGCGCCACATTTTTGCGCCCCACTTCGCTCTAGAGGCCTCTAGCCTCTACGCGCCATATAATAGGGACTATAATGGATACTTGTGATGGTTTACTTATCACATGCTCAAGTCTAGATGAAAAATTAAGGTCTAACCTTGAGAAAATGTGATGTTGTTTTATATCCTGCTTCGACTTCGCTAGTCTCTACATACTCTTTGTAGGTAGCAGATATCTGAAGGCAAATAAAAGAATAATCGCTAATAATGCAGTCATTCTTTAAAGCGTTTTATTTTTGTCTATTTCAGTTCGTTAGATCACGTTTAGTAATGGTCTGCCGATATTTATTTTTAAGTGAAATCTGTTTTATTTGATAGAATGAATGAAACCAAGAATCAAGTAAATAAGGCTATTTATTCGATTTAGATTGAACGGTGTCTAGCAGTAAACGGTTTCGTAGGAGGTAGCTGAGACCAGCGGGGCCGAGCGTGATCAGAATACCGGATGGTGCTACTGGCTGACCGATGTGATACTTGCCGGTTGTTTTGGACTCGGAACAACATCGAAGTCGTGGAGAATTCTTAAAATCCAATTTCTCGAAACGCATAACGTAATTTATGAATTGATGATAGTTGTTAATTTTGTCCTATTTATTATATCCGAAAGATTATGTTTTGTTTACTAAGCCATTTTTTAGCATGACGCAAGACGGAAGGTGACACTATTCTAAAGGCATAACATAAAATATGTTCTACCAGTAGCAGTTGATTGAAAATACAGGATACTCGGTTTTTCCAGAAAAAATAATCTTTATCTGAGAGTAATTTCTTCAATAGTCTAACTGTCAAAAATTGTCTACAGTTACATTTTGCCATATATTTTAAAACGACTTGTTATGAGTGTTATGTCCACCATAAGTCGTAATGACGTAACTGCGACTAAGCCCAGGTAGGTATATGACAAACATGGAAGTTAGCAGACGTGTGCACAAGATAATGCTCCCGTCCACGGCATGGTCGATGACCTCCGACTGCCGTGGACATTGGGCATGGCCGGGAGTAGCGGCGCGCATATCAAACAAAACATTACCTTTTGATGGCCATAATGTAAATTGGAAAGTTTGAATTATATATTTGCAGAAAAGTTTTTTTTTAAGTACTAATTAATCAAATGGTAAAGCGCATGTAGCAAAAACATGTCCTGAACCCAAAACATTTTTGTCAGAAAAGACTTGAAATAAAGATTTTAGACAGAATCCTACTTATTCATTATATCTGTCGGTATTGAGTCATCAATATAAAATCGATGCCTGAAAAAGAATAAAAAAAAACTTGCCACATAATATATTCAGAATTAAGTAAAAAAATAAAATCCGAATTTTATACTTTTTTATACGAAATTCAACCAGAATTTCGGCAACCACTCTATTAAATTGTTTCCTAACAGATTAAAACAATCCACTTTATCTAACTTCTTGGAACTTGCAGCTATTACTTTGTGAAACACAATAATTGCAGCCAAAGAAATAGTTGTTTTATTGTTATGATATTACGGGTTACTGTTATGTTACAACACGCGGCGCGAGTACACGTGCACGCGAGGCGGCCGAGGCGGGCGAAGGCTTTCGTAAGTTTTCGTGAGCTGTAGCGACATTGAGCGATCTATTGTCTGAGGCGGGCTTCGTAGGCTGCGCTCGCGCCGACAAATACCTAATCCATCTAGACACGGCCAATATGACTGTCGATGGTCTGGATCGTGTGTGCAGGAAGGTCACTAAACACGTATCTACATTTGATTTGAATTCCGACCTCGCGTACAAATGTTACCGACGACGGTGACGGTGACTGCTAGCTCAGGGTGAAGATAAAACTTGCAATAGGTTACATGGATAATATCATTTTGCATGTTGTATTTTAATACACGAATAATAATCAAATGACATAAGCTTTGTAAATAGCACATTTTATGTACTAAGTAGAGGCAACAGGGTGAAAACAAAACTTTTACTGAATTTGTAACTTTCTGAAAATTTTCATACAAGACACATTGTTTAACTACATACTCGTATGAAGAAACCTTTTTCAGTGATTCAGTTAAAATAAGCATTCTAAAACGAGAACTTTGTGCGTAACTTAACTATCAATAAGAAGTTTGTGCATAAATATAGGAACTGGTTTTATAGAGCGAAACCTTGTATATTTTTATATTGTTATTTAGACGTATAATGAAGCGTATAATATGGAAACTTTTGTTACTTCCTCGTGTAAATACATAAACCATGAGGACCTGTTTATCTACTAGATTCGACAGGTTTCAACTTTGTATAATAGTAGGTAGTGTTATCAACACTGCGTTGATCATCTAAAATACAAATTTCGTCATGACCAGTCTTTGATAGTTCGAAGTTAAGGCACTGCCATGACCAAAACGAAAGATTAGATCTGCATACTTCAGAATCAGATCTCTTTCAGTTAAGTATGCTATTATCCCTAGGGCGAAGTTATTTACAACACCAAAAGAAAATCATTAATACAGATTGGTTCAATTGAATATGAACCACATACAATTGGAATAATGTTCATGTTCCTATCACTCAATGAGAATTAGACCCTGTGCTAATTGAATCTTACTCACAACATTTTGTCCCTTTTGATGTTGTTTTGGAAAATCATAAAACGAGTTCTTACTTCCTGAAGCTGAAGGAACTGTTAGACTCATACTGAAAACCATCCTACTCCTTCGAATGCCCTTTGCGTACCAGAACCTTGGTACCTTGCTCTTAGATCCAACATTGCACTTCCCGCATGTCTTACGTACCAAAATCTATATTTTCAATCTATATTGAAAAGCTTTAGTACGCAGTTCTTTTTAAATTAACTGCTATGTGAACAAATATTATGCGTACTTTAGGTAATAGATAAGGAAATAAATTGTTTGTTGAAGTTAATCGTTTGGAAAGTGTTGAAACAAGGAGGCTTCACTCATTTGTGGTGCGGTGCCGATGCGATCATATCAATTAGTGAGCGGACGATATAATTTCACGTGCTCACCACTGCTGAACGAAGAACTCTCCGCACATTGGGTAGAACTTAGTGCAAACTAGACAAAAGAGGTTGAGCTGGCGAAAAAAAAAAAAGAAAACTAAACCGATGACCAGAATTAATAAAACTTTTTTTTGCGTTCTTCGATTATTAAATGCTATGGGAAAGTAAAGATAAAAAAGACGCGTATTATTACGGTTTTTCTTCCAACCGCTACTGGCCAAGTCTGTCTTAAAAATATATTCAGAAGCTCACTTTAAATAATAATCTGCCTTCGCTTTCTATTACATTAAGGGCAAACAATCTTAAGGTGATTGTCAACTTATGTGCTGAATCATGGAGAACATAAAGCATACCTATGCTATAGAAATTGGGAAGAGATCTGCGGCTTTCAAACCAGCTGTTGTATCAAATTGCATGCCATGAATACCTAGTAAGTTGAGGTACTCACAGTTGATGACGAATACTTTGACGCTGTACGCGCACGCAGTTAAAAATTATTTTTATAAATTAATATCCATAGCTTCAGATTACAAGTTTGCTGATCATAAACACATAATTACGTCACATACTACCTATTACCAGCTAAAAACGTTCCTACTTTTGACTAAAATTCTCATGCTGCCTTCTAATTTGCAAAACGAAACCACGAACCGGCAATTTTGTGTAAATAACGTACCTATCCCATATATTGAGGAAATTAATATTCATACTTTGTCCAGTATGAGACAATAGCGTATCACAGGGCGACGCGGTGCCCAAGTAGTCGCTATTGCGATCGCACCGTTCGCTGTCCTCATAACAATTGAATCGATGAGTTCTACTATACTCTTCGGCCTGACTAGACATTCCGTTAATAATTTTCTTCTAATTTCCGAAAATAATTTTCTTAAACTTTCTACGGTGATGTGATTTTTTCCTAAACATGGTAACCCAGTGACGTGTGTGAATATGAGTGACCACGATCGAAAAAGTCATTATGAAAGGGACGATGCGGAGGAACCGCTTTATGCCGCGAACAACAATAATTCAATTTACAGCAATGGGACTTTGCATTATTGTAGCATTTACAGGTATGTTGCAAGTTGTTGCAGATTTCATATTTTTGTCTGTAGAACTGTGTAGTTTGAACTTAATGTTTAAATACTTCTTTCTAGTCTTTCTGTGCGTCTTAACCGAAAAGAAATTGATTATGCTACCACAGATAGCTTCCATAAATTGGATGTGAAATAACTACATAGCCACTGGAAATTTCGTGAGGATACCTGGTTTTTTTCAGGTTGCCGAATCAGACGGTCATAACAGAAATAGCAACTTAATGCACCTATTGTTTTTATTTACCGAATTTTCAATAAATAATGTTTATATTTTATTCATGGTTTCATTAACAAGCAGGTTATGAAAATTACCTACTGTCTTAAAGAAAGCCTGCGTTTTTAAAGGCAAAATTGAGTTTTTAAGAAATTGCCTCCTAAATTTTCTGTAGTACTGTTACAGGTTTTCAGCCTAACAATAATAATTATACAAAAGCAACTGTCTTGTAAATCAACTTCTTAGATTGTGTGCGTAATGGCGGCGTTACGCATAATTAAACAGTGTTCAATCAACAACTTTCTATTGCCATACATGGATCACAGATCCGCTCAATCATTTATTGTCATCGAAAGCAAATTTTTCGATGAATGGAAATAATTAACTATGTTCTTTACTTATATCAATGGAAAATTGGAAATTGATATCAGATAATTGTCTGTTCTACAATTTTTCTTTCTGGCGCTGATCTTACCTTCACTAGCATAGACCATCGTTCTAAAAACTGTAATTTGAATATCAAATCATAATATCTCTTTCTGATCTGTTATAATGGTCAGGTTACTGTACGAAATTCTGCTAACTCGCCAAGCTAGACGGCCGAACAGTTAATTGGGTCACCTACCACCTTCATTGGTAACCTTACGTAAACCCCACTGTCACAACCAGTACAAGTACTATGTGCATATATGTTGCAACAATAAACGTTGTAATGTAACGGTTTTCTATCCGCGTTAATATGCTGCACACGCGAAGGTCATCATCGCGAAATATTGTGCATCGGAAGGAAGCTGCGTCTGCGCCGGTCTGAACGCAACACTGCTCGAGATTTCTCTCTCAACTGAATAGCGTGTGAAAGTTGTTTTTCTCTCCGCAATGTTGGCTCTAGTTTGCGTTATTGAACAGGTGTAGGATTGTACGCACTTTACAGTTCTTTAAAATTATGATGCTTGATGTAAACAAGAAATTACGAGGTGTCAAAAATATGCTTGCTTCAGTATGTTACACACTGAACAAAACATTTTTTTTTTGCTACTTGATGATAAGATTGTCACAACGAAAGTAATAAGATAAAATTACAAATAAATAATATAGCACTTACTTTATTTATTTCAGCCAAAGGACAGTACAAGAAACGAAAGGATGGGACGTGTTCAGGGAGTTCCCGCCGAAGCAGGACAGTGGGTCGATGGAGACGCAGAAATGTCTGGACTTCACGGTGCGGTTGCTGAAGGTTTTGGCGTATCTAGTCGTCTTCATCGCAGTCCTGGGCTCCGGAGTCGTCGCAAAGGGCACCACGCTCTTTATGACTTCACAGCTGAAGAAGGACAGGCGGATTGCGTATTGTAATAGGAATTTAGGTACGTTGGTTTTAACTTTAGTACTTATATTCCGATTAAAGCCATACATTCGAAGCCTATCAAATACCATACGTTTAAGGTGATCTGCACATTAAACAAGATCCGGTGTGGCGTACCGGCGCGCGTTCCAGATTCATTTTGGACTGAACAATCTAGTTGCTGTACCGACGTGGCTCGTTTGTCAATAATATTATAGCATTTATTTCATTCCAAGCTACAAATAAGAATTGTGAGAATTTTACGAACGAAACGCAATTAAACTCATGTTTTAACACATACATAATTCGCCCATTTATAAAATTATCCGAGGCCAAACTTTTACGTCCGTTATCATGTTTCGAAATCACTCTGACGCATATATCAAGAATTTTGGATGCACCCGAGATTTTTTTATTTAAAAGTTAATATTTAAGTTTTTCATGTTTTCAGGTAGAGATAAACAATTTATAGTAAGTCTTCCAGACGAAGAGAGAGTAGCTTGGATGTGGGCTCTCCTAGCAGCGTTTGCCATCCCAGAAATAGGAACACTCATTCGATCAGTGAGGATATGTTTCTTCAAGACTTCCAGGAGACCAACTAGTACACAGTTTATTGTGGTATGTAATATTCTTAACTCAGTGTCTTTTGTAAATGTTTGTGCATGATGTTGCTCGTCACATATAATTTCTCCACATAATTACTTTCGTTGGACTTGTGACGACTGGCATGAGATTTGTAATGTGCATGATAACTCTCACTCAAGACTTTTATGTACACACATTAAATTAAATATTGAGTGCAAAAAATGCGTGCTGTTCAGTTATTAGCTTGCTTATATTTAATTACCGAAAGTCCAAATTCGCCCATTTACGTTATTTTACTAAAGTAATTTGAAAAACCTCAGTAATGTTGCTATAATAATTGCTACTATTCCATTTCAGATATTTGTAGCAGAGTCGCTGCATACGATAGGAATGGGCCTCCTCTTCTTCTTGATTCTACCAGAACTGGACGTGGTCAAAGGAGCCATGATCACCAACTGCCTGTGCATAATACCTGCGATACTCGGCTTGCTTTCGCGAAACTCGCGTGACTCGAAGCGATTCATGAAAGTGATCGTGGACATTGCGGCTATAGTTGCGCAAGTCACCGGCTTCATAGTGTGGCCATTGTTGGAGAACAAGCCTGTCCTGTGGTTGATACCAGTTGCATCATTATGCATATCTCTGGGTTGGTGGGAGAACTACGTGACACGACAAAGCCCCATAGGTAAAGTAACAAAAAAGTACCAAAAATAGCACATGGTATGATTTTGACACAAGAATCTTTGTACCAATTTTCTTTTCTGTGTTACAGGTATAGTCAAAAGTCTGGGCAGATTGAAAGACGAGCTGATATTTACGCGCTACTACACGTACCGTTTCATATCTGTTTGGAAAATCTTATTGTTCCTCATGTGCATCCTCTTCAGTATATGGGTGGATGGCGACGAGCCTGCCATGTTCTTCCAACTGTTCAATAGCGGTTTTGGACCCCACAGTATCGTCGTTGAAGAGGTTTGTCCAAGTTGTAATATTATTGATAATAAGATGGGAAAATCAGGACCTCATAATACATATTTTATGTTTACATTTCAGGTACAAATCCAACTAGGCGGAACCGTAATTCCTGACTTGGCTAACGTTACTCTCACCGGAGATTCAGTAGAAGTGGCAGCTGCGTACAAATCAGCATTCTACGTGATGCTCATTCAAATATTTGCGGCGTACATCTGCTACATTTTTGGAAAGTTTGCTTGCAAGATCCTCATCCAAGGCTTCAGTTATGCGTTCCCTATCAACCTCGTTATTCCGTTGGTGGTCAATTTATTGATAGCAGCGTGTGGTATTAGAAATGGTGATAATTGTTACTTCCATGGAACAGTGCCAGATTATCTATACTTCGAGAGTCCAGCGGGTAAGATTTTAAACATAATTTTAATGTTTTTAAATGTTTCCCACTTATGCCTCATTAATTCTTTACATTCCTCTTCAGTGTTTACACTAAGTGATTTCATATCACGTCAAATGGCATGGATATGGTTGCTCTGGCTACTATCACAAACGTGGATCACCATACACATCTGGACACCTAAAGCAGAACGTTTGGCGTCAACGGAGAAGTTATTCATCATGCCGATGTACAATGGTTTGCTAATAGATCAGAGTATGGCTCTCAATAGAAAGAGAAATGACCAGAGAGATGTTAAGACTGAGGTATGTTAAAAGTATATTGAATAATGCTAACCAGTGCAGATACCTACTTACTTATAAATTATAAAACTTAGAAAATTGGCAACTTAATCAATTTCTCTATTCTTACTTTCCAGGACCTTGCTGAAATCGAGAAAGAAAAAGGCGATGAATACTACGAAACGATATCGGTTCATACGGATAACACCGGTTCTTCTCCAAAAGCTATCAAATCATCAGATCAAATAACCAGGATATACGCATGCGCTACTATGTGGCACGAAACTAAAGACGAGATGATGGAGTTCTTGAAGTCTATCCTTCGGTTGGATGAGGATCAGTGCGCTCGGCGAGTCGCTCAGAAATATTTACGAGTGGTTGACCCTGATTACTACGAATTCGAAAGTAAGATTTCAGAGCTATTTTAAACACACTATACGAAAATAACAAGCTAGACTAAAACTTTACACATACATGCAATTAATAAACTACACTTTGTTCTTTTCTATTCCAGCGCACATTTTCTTAGACGACGCCTTCGAAATATCAGATCATAGTGACGATGATTCTCAAGTGAATCGATTCGTGAAACTCTTGGTGGATACTATCGATGAAGCGGCTTCCGAAGTACATCAGACGAACATTCGCATTCGACCACCGAAGAGATTGCCAGCGCCTTATGGAGGACGTCTGACGTGGGTCCTACCAGGAAAGACGAAGATGATTTGTCACTTGAAAGACAAGGCGAAGATCCGTCACAGGAAACGTTGGTCTCAGGTAGAAAAGTTTTCTTCGTACAAATTGAGGATCTTGAAGTAACCAGAATTTGTGTACAATAATTATGGATCTTTATAGCGCCCCAAATAATCACATCCCTTTAAATATCCCCAGGTGATGTACATGTACTACCTTCTCGGTCACCGTCTGATGGAACTGCCTATATCCGTGGATCGTAAGGAAGTGATGGCTGAGAATACCTATCTGCTGACTCTGGATGGAGACATTGATTTCCAACCTCATGCTGTACGTCTGCTTATCGATTTGATGAAGAAGAACAAGAATCTGGGAGCTGCCTGTGGTCGTATTCATCCTGTAGGCTCTGGTAAGATAATAGACATTGCTTCAATAAATTGTATTCGGGCCGAAATGCCCATTTTAACGGTTTGTAACACATTTATCGTATTTTCAGGTCCCATGGTGTGGTACCAAATGTTCGAGTACGCTATCGGTCATTGGCTGCAAAAGGCGACTGAGCACATGATTGGCTGCGTACTCTGTAGTCCTGGATGCTTCTCTCTCTTCAGAGGAAAGGCTTTGATGGACGACAACGTCATGAAGAAATACACACTGCGATCTGATGAAGCTCGGCATTACGTGCAGTACGATCAAGGTAATAAAATGTTCAACCTCCAAGGATGTAGTGCAATTTTAAACAGAATTTAATCTTATTGGAATTGTCTTTGGTTTTAGGGGAAGATCGTTGGTTATGTACGTTGTTACTCCAACGTGGATACCGAGTAGAGTATTCAGCTGCCTCCGACGCCTACACGCACTGTCCTGAAGGTTTCAACGAGTTCTACAACCAACGTCGTCGTTGGGTGCCCTCCACTATCGCCAACATTATGGACTTGCTCGCTGATTGTAAACACACTATCAAGATTAATGACAACATTTCGAGTCCTTATATCGCATACCAGGTAGGCTTTTGTAATCATGATAATTTATGCTACCCTTTAAATTGACCAGAATGTTTTTTTGGCCTTTCTGGATGGCGTTTACCTATTTCCTTTACCGAAGATTGATAAAAATACTTTTCATAAAAATCTTGTGTGCCTTATCTACAAATGTTATTTTTTTACAGATGATGTTGATGGGTGGTACGATCTTGGGTCCCGGAACTATATTTCTTATGTTGGTGGGTGCCTTCGTGGCCGCTTTCCGAATCGACAACTGGACTTCCTTCGAATACAACTTGTATCCCATCTTGATCTTCATGTTTGTTTGCTTCACGATGAAATCCGAAATTCAAGTGAGTAATACATTATTTAAGAACTTGTCACCGCATTTTACACAAAATGCGATACCTACAGAGATGAAGCTATTCAAAATGAATGACGCCATCTTTTTTCTACTACTTCCTTGGTGTGTAATTTCTGCAATATATTGTTTCAGTTACTGGTGGCTCAGATATTATCGACAGCGTACGCCATGATAATGATGGCTGTGATCGTCGGTACCGCGCTACAGTTAGGCGAGGACGGCATAGGATCTCCCTCGGCTATTTTCTTGATATCACTCTCAAGTTCATTCTTCATAGCCGCTTGCTTGCATCCGCAGGAGTTCTGGTGTATCGTACCCGGCATCATTTATCTCTTATCCATACCCTCTATGTACTTGCTTTTGATTTTGTATTCTATAATAAATCTGAACGTAGTATCTTGGGGTACCCGAGAAGTGCAAGTTAAGAAAACAAAGAAGGTTAGTATACAAATGGTTCAATTACATTTGATTGCTTATAGCAAATTGCTGACACTTTATACCGTTGTAGGAAATAGAAGCAGAAAAGAAAGAAGCTGAAGAGGCGAAGAAGTCAGTAAAACAAAAGTCGCTGCTAGGTTTTCTGCAAGGAGTGAATAGCAATGAGGAGGAAGGCTCTATCGAATTCTCGTTCGCCGGCTTATTCAAATGTCTGTTATGTACGCACCCAAAAGGAAACGAAGAGAAAGTGCAACTCTTGCACATTGCATCTACACTTGAGAAATTGGAAAAGAAATTGGAAACTGTTGAGAGGTTAATTATTTACATGACTACATCATTATTTATTACGTATTCGCAACGTATTGATATTTTAACACGTCTATTTTGGATGTTTTAGAGCTGTTGATCCACATGGCATGAGCAGAGGACGTAAACTATCGATTGGACCAAGAGGTAGTACCAGTGGAGACCATGGGTTGGACGCACTAGCGGAAGGACCCGAGGAAGATCACGACTCTGATTCCGAAACCGACACCCTTTCTACTTCCCCCAGGGTAAAATTATAAATTATATTTGTTTTGAATATGCACTGATACCTAAGAAAAAGTATACATATCATTGACATATTATTAAAAATATTGCATATTATTATTCCAGGAAAAGAGGGATGACCTAATTAATCCCTATTGGATTGAGGATCCTGAACTAAAAAAGGGTGAAGTAGACTTTTTGAGTCCCGCCGAATTATCGTTCTGGAAAGATCTCATTGACAAATATTTGTACCCTATCGATGCTAACAAGGAGGAACAGGTATAAATTAATCATTGTAAACCCGGTGTCAATAAAACAGAACTTGTTTGTTATATTGACGCCGGATGAACGACTTTTAAGTTCATAGCTTAAATATGCTTTAACATTTTTACGTATTAGAGATTTCATCTATACGATTTTCCTTTATAACATAAAGTTTTTTTTAATTGCTACAATAGAGAAAAATATGAGTGACAAAATGTTGAGTTTGTGTGTCTTAAGTATGGAAATAAGATGATGGTTATGTTATAATACATTCATATAACACTGAAAGATATGGCATGTCAGGCATGCAACAATTAATGGAATTTTGTCTTTTATACTGTGTGCATTTTTAATAAGCTTTCATTTCAGATATTTATACATTTTGCTCTCACAATCATATCTATCATAATGACATACTGAATATTCATGATGTTAATCTTCCCCTAATTTTAGGCTCGTATCTCGAGGGATCTGAAAGAATTGAGAGATTCGTCTGTTTTTTCTTTCTTTATGGTCAATGCCCTCTTTGTATTGATTGTATTCTTGCTACAACTGAACAAGGACAACCTTCACTTTAAGTGGCCCTTCGGAGTTAAAACTAACATAACATACGATGAGGTTACTCAAGAGGTAACGTGAGAGTCCACTACACAACGATCAGCATTCAACGATGACTCGGGACTGCGAGCTACAATCGAGACTTGAAAGTACCTAACCTTGGTCACGACCCCAGTCACCCTTGAAAGTTGATTCGAATTATTTAAACATATTTGTTTTATGACATTTTACAGGCTCGCATAGCAGGAGACTTGATTGAACTTCGCAATAAGTCGGTTTTCGCATTTGTTATGTTCAATGCTTTATTCATATTGATAGTATTTTTATTACAACTCAACAAAGATCAACTCCACGTGATTTGGCCTTTGGGAATTAAGACAAATATTACGTACATCGAGGAAACAGGCGAGGTATAGCCAAATATTACCACTCAAGTGTGTCACTACACAATCCTAACGACCTTCTTCTAACCGGTCTGTCTGGGAGGGCACACCAGCATGGAGTCCCGGCGACACTGAAGACTTAACAACTCTGATGGTTTTACGTCTAATCAATATCCAAACCCGATGTCCTTTTGTTTTGGTTTTGTGGAAACCCTATGTTTATCCGAAATAACACATGAAAATTCGACTACGGTGTTATGCCAACAGAGCTCACTGTACACCTGTGGTGTTTAATTCCTAAATCCAGTATAGGATATCCATTCTTTAAACTAAATGAATAGCCTTTAAACTGGACACTAAGACCAATCCAGAACCTCCTATTTTCCATTCCAGTTCCAAAAATCTGAACCACAGCTTAAAAAATCTGACAAAGGCATATTTTTTCGCCGTAGTCGAATCCAACCCTAGCCATGGAGATTTTAGATGTGATGACCATTCACTTCCCCAATATGTGCACACTTTCCAATCCAATACACCGAGGAGTAACTTAATGTTTCTGTTCTGTCTATTAAGGTGGCGGAGTTTCTTTTAATAAACACTAGTAACAGGGACTCTGGTTTCCTTTGTACATACGTAATTGTACACCTTGAAGGGTGTGGTGATTTGCTTAACACGTTTTATAGTTCTCAGGATAATACGGGAAAAACACCTACAGCGACCCGAAATGATGCATCGTACTGTCCGTGTCCGTGTAATCTTTGTGTAAACCCTGTGTTTCACTATTTCAATGTTCATGTGGATCAAAAGCATCCCAAAAATATACATCTAAATGTTACACAATAACGTCAACCTTCAAAAATAATGCACTTGTATATAACAAACCGAAAATTTTTCATATTAATTTTCACCAATACCTTTGTTTTTAATTTTTCATAGTCAAAAGTGCGCTTTTATGACTTTGTTGAGATATTAATTTACAAACCACTTTAGTACCTACCTAAATAGCTTTAATAAAGACTGCACAAAAGCACATGTTTGACGAATAATTAATATTGTTATTTCTTTGAACTTGATACTATTATATTAAAAGGACAAATTTAAAGCAAAGTTAACATTTTCAGGTTTTAATTTCAAAAGAATACTTGCAACTGGAGCCTATTGGTCTTGTGTTTGTATTCTTCTTCGCCTTGATTTTGGTGATACAGTTCTCTGCTATGTTGTTCCATCGATTTGGAACCCTCTCACATATATTAGCGTCGACAGAACTGAATTGGTTCTGTTCTAAGAAGGTAAACATCTAACTTATAGAAAAATATGCATCATGACACGATTTCATAGAATTCTTGTAATATAATATCGTTTTCCTCTATTTCTAGTCCGATGACTTATCCCAAGACGCTCTGCTAGATAAGAATGCAATAGCAATAGTGAAAGACTTACAGAAGTTGAATGGTTTGGATGACGATTATGACAATGATTCGGGCTCGGGTCCACATAACGTCGGTAGAAGAAAGACCATTCATAACTTGGAGAAGGCGAGACAGAAGAAGAGGAACATAGGCACACTGGATGTGGCCTTTAAAAAGCGATTCTTCAACATGAACGCGAATGATGGACCAGGTAGGATTATGAACTACTAATTGATCATCACCATTTAAAATCTATAACGTAATTTGTAGATCATTGACGGTCGTTACTGTTAGCAAAAGCTTTAAAAGTCTGATAACCAGTCTTACCATGGGGTATCGCATTACCCAGTTACTGGGTTCTGGAGGTCTGATATACAGTTGCTCCAAGTAAAATACTTATATTCCGCTGCATCTGGTTCGACTGGGAGCTGACCCCAATTTAGTTGGGAAAAGTGGCAGATGATGAAAGTGTGCGCAAATAACATTTTATCCTATAGTCGGTGCCAGTTAAGATGGCAATAGCGGTCATTGACCTTTACCTAATAAGTCCTCGTATGATGACATAAGATAAGAATTAGCATTTTCTTGTGAAATGATAGTGTTTACTTGGGAGTCTTAAGGCGCCGCTAGTCGCGAGCTCGAACTCACTGGCAGGCATGGTCAAAAACCATGATATTTCACCGGAAATCGAGCCATATTGTTCATGTGTGCGCGAGGGTCATCCCCCCGTGGAGAAAACAGGGGAAAACTTGTTCAGTGAGATGCACGATCATTCCGAGTAAAAGGCGCGCGTAAAAAAATACGAAAAAGCCTTTGGCTGTTGGGGTTTTATGAAAAAACCACTGCACTAATTAATTTCAAATAAAATTTATTAAATTCTTCGATAAATTTTCTGTGTCGGTACGGACTTCGTTTTGGAAATTTGATGCTTCTATAGCTTCTAATTTACACCTAAAGTTGTGTTAAAATTGGAAGCTCGTAACTTTTTAATAGCTTCCAATTCTGCTTCCGTACAGACAAAATTAATAATGAGACAAAACGATACCATGTTTAATTTTGGATGTACTTTGTCAAATAGTGGAGTAAAACCCCAACGAAGTTTCTATGGAAAAAATGTTGACTTGTTTGTCCTTAAATATAAAAATAATATAAAATCTTAGGTATAGGTGAAATATTTTTAACATTTTGATATTTTATGAATAATAAAGTACTTATATCCTTACAATTTACTTACTTATTTATTCGGTATTTTATAAAAATGCTAATTCTGAGCTTATGTCCATTATACAAGGACTTATTAGGTAGGGGTCAATGTCCGCTATTGCCATGTTAACTGGCACCAACTATACCTAAATTGTTTTTTAGGTACACCAGTGCTTAACCGCAAGATGACTTTGCGACGAGAAACTTTGAAGGCTTTGGAGACGAGAAGAAACTCAGTAATGGCGGAAAGAAGAAAATCACAGATGCAGACACTTGGTGCCAATAACGAATATGGAGTAACTGGAATGGTAAAAATATAAAATAAAATTATAGCTGTATTACTCACTACTATTAAGATTGAATAACATGAAATATAAAAAACCCTACAATTTTACCTATAGACCTAATATTTTAATTCTATATTTTACAGCTCAATAATAACCTAGGTGTCGTGCCTCGGCACAGAACATCGAATGCTAACATATCAGTGAAGGACGTGTTCGGAGAACCAAACGGAGGTCAAGTCAACCGAGGCTATGAGACCACGCTGGGTGACGAAGACGACAACAATTCAATGAGATTACAGCCTAGACAAAATCAAGTTTCCTTCCAGGGTAGATTTTAATCGAGAGTTGCCAAACTAATAAAAGTGCCTAGGTTTAAACAAATGTAGATATTAGAAATATAGACTGTAGTATTTTTACAACGAAAAACTCAGCACATTTTTGTGTGAGTTATGTATTGCTTGTGATATATACTTTTTTTAAGGTTTTTGACAGTAGAAAGTGCTGTCATTAAATACCAACATTGGACAATTTACAGCTTTATTGTAAGAAAAACATACGAATTTACACTGCCACTTAACTTTACACTTATTGATCTTTTTATACCTATTAAAATAATATCTTTGTATTAAAGATTTTTATTTTAGTTCATTTGAATATAGACTACGAATTAGTGTTGTATGTAATAAATGAGATTAAATTAATAATTATGACTATTTAACTTTGTTTAACCTGGTTTCCAATTTATCACAACTATCAAAATTTCTTATAAAATACATCACATCATTCAGAAAGAGACAGTTGTTAACATGTTGTAGTACCTAATCTCTCCACAAAAACGAAAAAAAAGTTAAATACAAAATTTATTAAAGAGAACCAGGACTTACTTAATTTTCTAAGAAAGAAACAAATTCCGTGAGCTTGAACAGTTGGTCTTCACTGGATGTGTGCAGCGGTGCAGGTTGGGTGGGAGGTGATGGGATGACAGTGACACCATCTTCATTCAGAGTCCACTTGCGGTCTCTGCAGACATGCAGAACTGCATCTTTGCTCAAGCCAGTCATCGAGACAATTGTATCAAGTGATATAGAGCTGTATGAACGACCCACCAGGTTGAATGTGCGCTCTCTTATTTTATCTGGAATTTATTGAAAAACAAAAGTCAGAAAATAAACGTCTTATAAAACTACTTCCAACTAAAGAGCTAGGCATAATTTTGTATAAGGCCTGCCGTGCCTAATATCTGCCTTTTTAAAGTTTTTTTCAATGATGGGCCTCTGCATTTTACATAAATGAATGAACCAACCAACCAACAAACATTGTGTGTGACTAAAATATCACATTTCTGGGATATGAAGGCATCTTCAGGACAGCAGCTTTTACTTGATTATTTATCTTAATTTATTTATACATTTAATTAATAATGACTATGACATAAAACATACTTGATAAAATACGAACAAGTGCTGTAAGAGACACAATCTATTATAACATCACGTTCAGCATCATATTTCCATAATTTATAAGCTATCAGAACAAATTATTGGAAAGGATCATTATTTGATTTCATGCTCAGATTTTGTATGGCTTCACAAATGAATGTTGTGTTTTATATGCCATTGGCAAAAAGATCCTTCAAGAACTGGCTCTCCTGTATAGTGTTGACACACCTTGATCCACATTTACATGTGGCTTGGATTTTTTCTACATGAGTTTATACAAACTTCCCAGTTTACCCAAACATTGTCTAATTTCTATATCTTTTTCTTTCATGCAAACTATAAGAGAATAATTTGAATCAAATAATTATAATTATTACCTTCCAAAGCTCGGATGATATTTGCGACAGGCTCAGTCCAATTGAATGCAGCTAATGCATGGTAAGTTCCAGGCAAGTCTTTCTTCCACATTTTCTGACCCACAGCCCAAATTGCAGCTATTTCTGGATTACTACTTGTTATGTTTTGAGGGATTCTCTTCCATAAGAATTTTGCATTACACCTGGAATGATGGTAAATGATTTTAAGATTTGTGCGTTTTTTTGCTGATACATTTTGATACATCATCAGCCTACAATGTTCGCACTGCTGGGACACAGGCCTCCTCACTGTGAGAGGGAGTGGGCCATTATCCACCATGCACGCCAAAGTAATGCACCTGGAGGTGTTCGAAGTTACAACCTACAATTCGCAAGTTAGGACTGATACCACTGGGCCACCACTGCTCTCTGTTTCTGATAAACTGTTTGTTTAACAGCTGTAGTAGTTAGTTCTTTATAAGGACAGGCACAGGTAAATTTGCTATTTGTAGTTGTATCTTTTATAGTAGTTAGTATCTTTCATAATGGATAGATGGGTTTTAATTGTATTTGGTTGATAGATACTCAAACAAAAGAAGTCAAAATAGAATCAATTCGAAAACAATTTAATTATTTATACTTACAAATCATTTTGGTATAAATATATTGCCAAAAGTTGTGCATATGTAGAGGGAGACGCTACTCCAGTTGGAGCCTGAAATAAAACATTATTTTTTAACGAAACTTGTTTAAAAGTAAAAGGTAAAAGCTTCTGACAGTAAGAGAAAACTTGAAAGAGTTTCAGTTTTGGGACGGACTTGTGATGAGGTATAATGGGTGTATTTAGAGGAATGATACGAAAGAAAAAGGAGTAAATAATAGCATCAGAAGAATGGAATAAATAACCATGTGCCGATTCATGGCATGAGGCAGAAAATGATATTGATTAAATACAAACTAATTTCAATCTTTGATTTATAACCTACAACAAACTTATGGCTAGTAAACAAGAATTACCTCTAGTTCTTGCTTTTCTAATTCACCGCAAAGTTTGTCAAAATTAGTAATCATCTTGCGAATCCTAATGAACCCTTAGTTTTCAAAATCGAAATAAATATTCATTTATAATTCCGCGATTCACAATACATCGAAACTTTGACTTTGACAGCAAAACAAGATAATTCATAGATGATATATTTCTATTTTTCCTAAATCTATGGTCTACGTTAAAAATGACAGTGACAGCATCATACCACAGATCATACTAACAATCATAGACTTAAAGAATGGACTGAGCAAAAGTTGCCATCAGTGTCTAGAAAGCTTTTTGCTTTAAAGTCGAGGCAAATATGTGCCTACAGTTACCTGATCACAGGCAGTGATCTTGAAGCTACCAACCAATGGAAAAGTTTTCTTACTCATGAAGTTTGACAATACGGCATCTTCCGAACTTTGTACAGACGCCAGCAGGTCAACCTACTCGAATCTGTCAAAGAAAGACCGATTGTAGTAGCTTGACGTGCTGGTATTTGCACTTCAAAGTTCTCAATAATTATGATCAAATTACAAGATTGTAGGTCAACGGGAAGTACCTCATTTTTAGGCTTTGCATAATTTGCGGGAAGAACGGAGTACGCCTAATAAACAAACTAGATACGAGTATCACAAAAAATACTTACAGTATACGATACGTACAGTACGTACGGATACGCACTTTTTGAAGGGACTGTCAGACTCTTACTGACAAAAATCCACCCGTATTCCTTCGGATGCCCTTTACGTTCCGGGGCCACGGTATCCTGGGTTAAGAAAAAACCCGCGACCCCAGCAGGCATCTGGCGCGAAACACGACGCGCCACCGCCCCGGGCTTGGTCCCTGGTCGGACGGCGAGCTACCCATCACTCAACGTCCGCAACTCCGCTCCGCCGCTGTGCCCTCTGCTAATCAGAGGGACACGCATTGAAGCGTCCACACGACAGGCTATTCGCATACGGGCAAAGAGACCCCTTAGGCATACAGTGCCTTCTTTTTTATTTTTTTTAAGTAGCTTGGTAACATTATCGAATGAGTCCTCCCGCCCCGGGCAGAGCGGAAGGGACTGTCAGACTTCTACTGACTAAAATCCACGGTGTCCTTCAATAGCCTGTTATGTTCCGGGGTCACGGTAAGGGAATAATCCCGCGACCCCGGCTTTGGCCCTCTGAGAGGGGGGCCCCGTCATTATGCTGACGCTCTTTGAGGCGCGCGTGGGACACAACGCGCCGTCGACCCGGGCATGGTCCTTGGTCGAAGAGCGAGTTGCCCTTTACTCGCTGACGGCATGCCTGCGCCTACGGTGGCCGGAGATCATCTGCTGACGTCCGACGCCGCGAGCGCCTACCACTGCGGTTGGGGCGGAGGGAGGACGCTGTCCTCTCTCGCTCGCGGCCCACCTCCTCCTTCACGAGCATTACTGCCTCGCAGAAGGAGCAGACCGCTTCCCACTCCGTCTCGCCCCGCAGCATGGCCGCAACCAATGCCGGGCGCGAGAGGTCTCCGAGGCATACAGTGCCTAAGGAAGAGTTTTTGCCCGCATCCCAGGGTGTACCGGCCCGAAAAACTGGTCTTCCCCCCGGACGTATCCGAGAGGGAACTCCAGTCCACGGGGGCACGTGGAGGTTTCCTGTCTCAGCACCCCACGTATACGTACTTGGCAAAAAAAAAAGCAGTGGAAAACCGGAAGTCGCCACTGTGCTCTCGCTACCAGCACTTTGAATGATTTTATTTTATTATTTTTCACTTATTACGTTAGTTTTATGGCACAAATCAATCTAACAAACCTGCGTTCTTTGTTTACATCAAATATCAAAGATTTTAAACGCTATCAACAAACAAAAAGATTAGATACCTAGTTTCGTTTCAATCCTTTCTGGCCAAGCTGTAGGTACGTAGTTGAAACTTTTTTATTTTAAGTATTTGTCAATCTTGGAAGAAAAGAAAATTGGTAAATGGCATTTAAATGTCAATATTTTCTTTTAACTTTGACATTATAATTATAGAGCTTTGCATTCTACAATTAACTTTTAGAAATATTCGTGAAATTATTTTTTAAATCATGAATTACTTAGTACCCAAGCTAGTAAAAATAAACCTAGCAAGAACTTTATCACGCAAAGTTCATACAAGCGTTTCTGTTTTAGACAAAATGGCTGAAAATCCATTTACTATCGAACCGATCGATCAGCCCAATCACACTATCAGGTGCCATGACAACGTGAGACGTCAGCGTTTATACGAGTTTGGTATGTACGTCGCAGCATGTCTCCCGAAATATGTGCAGAAAGTCCAAATGCAGCACACGGACGAACTGGAGATACTGGTGGCTCCGATGGGCATGTTCCCAGTCATGAACTTTATGCGTTGCCACCAACATGCCTGCTTCGCTCAATGCGTAAACGCAACTGCTATAGACGTTCCAAGCAGGCAGTACAGGTTCGAAGTCTCCTATGATCTCATCAGCTTTAGGTTTAGTGAACGAGTTCGTCTCAAGACCTACACAGACGAACTGACGCCACTGCGCTCTGGGTACGGTGTCTGGAAGTCCTGTAATTGGTACGAAAGAGAAATATATGACATGTTCGGAGTAGTTTTCACTCATCATCCGGACTTGAGAAGAATTCTTACAGATTACGGTTTCAAGGGACATCCACTGAGGAAAGACTTTCCATTGGTCGGGTACATCGAAGTTCGTTACGATGACGAGCTGAAGAAACTGGTGTACGAGCCTATGGAATACCCTCAAGAATCGAGGCAGTACGATTTGCAGACACCATGGCACTATTTGAACAGATTTCATATTCCTTACAATGAACGTAAACCACCGCCGCCACCTCCCAAGCCAGACCCGCCTCCAGATCCTTGTGGCTGCACATGTTAACGCGGTACCTATTACTTTTTTATAGTAGTTGCTGCGTTGATTACCACATAATTGGTTAGCTAAACGAGGTAGTTAGATGTGTACAATACCTTAATAAATATGGACGTTATTGATAAATTCTTAGATCTTTGTTTTTATTATCTTCTTCCTCGTCTTGCATATTAAGTAAAAGTGAAGTCCAATTTAGATGTTAAGGCGCTCCCTCACCGTAAGCATTTCTTTCAACTGTTATCTAATATCTATAAACGAGCAATTCTTGTATATTTATATACTAGCACTTTGCCCGCGACTTCGTCGGCGCGTGTTTCTAATTTCGAACTTAGTGAATTTAATTCCCGCTCATCCTCCTTAAAAGAAAATCTAAAAACTCAATACAAACAAACAATCAATCATATTAGTTAAACGGATTTTCCGATTTTCACCCCGTTAGGGGTTGATTTATGAAATATAAATAAAAATACGTATCCTTTATTCGATTGAGAGATAATTAATATGTCAAGTTTTGAGTTTATTGAAGCAAGCAATAAAATCCTGCCCTTAAAACTTTATCATCCCTTTTCACCAATATAGGGAGTGATTTTCGGAAAACCTAAAAATGGAGGGTAGTTTTGAAAAAAGTAATAATGCCCATCTTTTTATTTACTTATACTCATATTCGTACCAAGTTTCAAGTTTATAAACCCAAGGAAATAAGATTTTACATACAAAGGTTTTCACCCCTTTTCACCCCCTTAGAGGGAGATTTTCGCAAAATCCTTTCATAATGCCCATCTACATTATAAATTGTAACTACCATCAAAAATTCAGGTTTCTACGCTTAGTGGTTTAATATCCTCCCCTTAAAACTTGAATACCCCTTTTCACCAACTTGGGGGGTGATTTTAGAAAAATCCAAAAACACGTGTTTGATTAATTCTTATCTTCTAGTTTAGAAATACTGATTTTCAAATTCATCAGCTCACGCGTTATGATTTTCCCACACAAACTTTAACAACCCCTAGAATACCAATGGAGGGTAGTTTTAAAAAAATAGTGGTACTAATCTTATTTATTTACTAATGTTCTTATTCGTGGTAAGTTTCAAGTTTATAAACCCAAGGAATAAGATTTTTCATAAAAAAGTTTTCACCCCTTAGAGGAGGATTTTCGCAAAATCCCGTCTTATTGCCAATCTACATGGTAGACTGCAAATGCTGTTCAAAATTCAAGTTTCTGCGTTAAGCGGTTTCGGCTGTAGTCGAGTCAAAAGAAAAACCTCTGTTCTTTTATATATATAGATAATCAGGATCTCGGAAACGGCTCCAAGGATTTTCATGAAAGTTCCAGATTAGGAGTTTTTCGGCTCAAGGAATCGATGTATCAAGGTCCCAGGTTCGAGAAAAGCTCGGTTCCCAAGATATAGACATTATAAAAACCGAGCGAAGCTCGGTCAACCAGATATTGTAACATAAAAGTGCGTAATTTGACGCTCTATTATCTTCGAAAGTTCAAATCTGTAACGTTACTTTACAGGTGTTTAAGGTAATTTACTAGCGGCATACTTACAGGGTGCTATCTAGGATGAGGAAGTTTGTTAAAAGATTACGATATTCAGGACAGGCCTGTGCATTTTCCCAAAAAGAGACATCATTAAAGCACCGAAAGGCTTCTAGGGCTTAATTTAAGTAGTATCACCTAGGTATGGCTCGTGATGCGATTAGTATAGGTAATTATTAGTTGCTTTGTTTAAGATGATTCTGAAATACATTCTTTCGAATTTGCACTGACTCAAAAGTTATTTAACGTAGCCTTCGAATTAGGTATTTAAGAAATAGACACCACCAACGTGGGTAGTTGAATTTTCTTACTGTCTCCTTAATTTAATATGCTTCATGGCCTCGATTTTTATAATCGAATTTCACGGCTATTGATCGAGGGCTTGGGCGGGCTTGCCAGTCGACTTGTCTACTCGCCTTGCTATTACATTGCATCACAATAGGTCGGTGAGCACAACCGAAGCTGATGGGCTGACTTGCTGAGTCATTCTTCAATATTGTCGCTCGTAATGCTAATTTTCTCGTTATACTTGTATCAATTTGCATCTTAATGCTTTTTGTTGTACATAGTCAGTCTTATTTGTTTATTTTATTATTATACACCGAGAAAATTAGATTTGTACTTCAAAAGTGCATGCCGTCGTTCATTGACATTTTGTAAGGTGTATGCAAATTGTAATTATCTAGTTGCTTATCGTAGAGCTTAAGATTATGTAAATAAAACCAGGACTACAGACTTGGGGTCGGCTTACATGGGGACCTACTTGACTTGTAACCCTAGGTATGAAAGTTACTTCATTTATACATTTGTTGAATTTACACTTAAAAGCGACCTACAAAGTAGGTACTAAGATTACAGAAGATTAGAAGACAGAAAATTATCGATCAAAATTTCATTCAGAACTGCATTGTAAAATGTGCTCCCCGAATGCCCTTAAGTATTACGAAATACTTACACCAGGGTTATGCAGAGTTTTCTATAATGGTATAGGTATCTACCTACCTACAAAAACGTATAAGGATCCTGTAATAAGGAACGAGGTGACGTAGAATTTTAGAAATTCCATATTTTAACTTATTATCATAAAAAATGCGAAGGTTCTTGATGATGTATGGTTGAATGTTTCTAACTCTTTCACGCAAAAACTACTCAGGGGATTTGGATGAAATTTGGTACAAACATAGAATAAATCCTAGATTGAAATTATAAAGGTACGAGTATCATTGATATCCCGATTTAATTCTCCTTTGGGATAATATTCGAGGTGGGGCGGAACCGCTGGTATTAAAATGGTGCTATTTAAAGCGGCTTCTATTTATATTTATAATAGCATTATTGTCCATTATAGTAATATTAATATTGTTTACAAAATTACCCTACTAAGTCAGCCACGAATCTTTCTATCTATCTAATATCTTTATACGAGCATTTCTTGTATATTTATTTATACAATAATCAGGATCTCGGAAACGGCTCCAAGGATTTTCATGAAAGTTACAGATTAGGGGCTTTTCGGCTCAAGGAATCGAGGGTCCCAGGTTCAAGAAAAGCTCGGTTACCAAAATATAGACATTTTAAAAACCGAGCTAAGCTCGGTCTTTCAGAAATTTATATTAATTGATTGACCAGAAAATGACGTGGATCCTATTTCTATATGCAGGGTTTAAGGGAAACCTAACCACACCAAAATGCTGGGGTGCCTCAAAATAAATTGTTGGTGAGTTGTAATTCGTGGCTGAGTTAGTAGTTAGTATTATTTCCCGTAATAACATATAGGTTACCTATAAATTCCTATTACGTTGGAAAACTCGGAGAGGACTCAAAAGTTCTTCATTTTTTATTATGGTACTTAGGTTCTTTTTTTAAAGATTGTAGAACTTGGTACGTAGTTATCTAAACGATTACGAGAGAGAACGAGTAACTTTCAGATCTTTGTTAAACGAAGAATACCTGTATTTTTTTCAAATTTTCAGTTAGTACACGTATTAGATTATTATTAGGTATTATCTAATAATTTGTTGAGAAACCAGACAACCGCACTTCAAATTCTTGTCTCGATGAAATTGTCTGCGAGTTTCCGTTAAAAGTAATGTATAAAGTGGATTTATTTATTGTATTTTAACAAATAATGTTGGATTAAGGTTTAATAGTGGCCTAATTGTCGTAGTTAATTTTGCCCAAGGTGCTTCGTGCAAGGAGCGTTTCGTCACTTTCACTCTTGGTTGGATTGTCCAATGAAACTTGTCACGCTCTGGCGACGGTAACCAATGGGTATGCTCACCGCCCCGCCTCGTAACAGAGGCGTGTGCTGTGGCCGCGGCCCAGATGCCCACAACAATGCCTTTGTCCCACGGTGCTAGACATCCACCTGAAACGACGTAACACTACTACCTAGTACCTACTACGAGCGGTCGGGTAGTCAATGTCCTCGCAATATTCAAATCGCCAATGAAAGCGCTAAAATACGTTTGAAGTCGAAGCTCGTCTGCTCTCCGGTGACCTGACTGCAGTCCTGACCATAAATATTGGTGTTATGTGTGTGCAATGAAGTTGTTTTATATTTATGCACTAGGTCGATTGGTAGTGCCCTCTCCCACGTTTTGTAAACCTACGTAGGGCTGTCAGAGATGTTATTAGAGATATCTATATTATTTTGAAATTTTACATAGATTTGGACAGTGCATGCCAACGAAACTTCTTAGATTTGTTCACAACCAACATCATTATCCCGGGCAAAAAGTACTTACCTGCCAAGATTTGAATAATAGGGTGCACCAGTGTCAGGATAGTTATTAATTATTACAAATCTTAATAGTCCGCCATTTAAAGTTTTTAAAAATAATGTACACGTAATTTTTCTTTTGATATAACAGTGGATATTCACAAAGTTAAACCTCTCAAAACTCAAGAGTTGGGGCTAGTGACGTCAGCACGCTCTAAAAATGAAACCACGGCATGAAATATTGTAATTTTAAAAGCGTATCTTCGTCGTCAATCTCGATGTGCGTAAAAAATAAAAAAAACAGCTTTTTTATAATAAATTTTTTAAAGTAGGTATACTTATGCCTATTGGGAACAAAAGTAAATTAAAGAAATGATCCAACCCTAACATGCTTTCATGCTCCCTGAGGTTCTGAATTAGCTTAACGAATGGTGGACTCTTTTATCACAAGAAATTACAACGTATACAAAGTCGTAAATATTGATGAAATTTTTTTGACAGTGACAAAGTTCAGTTTCTTACACCTACTGTTGCTTCTGATGGGCTCCGTTAGTTAGGTAGGTTCCTATAGATAAAGTTGACACGTATAGATGTTACGTAAGGTTTCACCACAGTAATGCTACAAGTGGAGCAACCCGGCCGGTAGGGCCCGCGGCCTGCGTGACCCACACGGGGTCACCGGGCCCATCGCCGCCGCCTGCGCCCGCGCCGACAGCGCTGTGCAAAATCGCTAATTACATTAAAGACCAGTGCCTTCACGCTGTCGAGCATACACATACTTATATTAGTCTACAAGTTTCACTTCAGTTTAAATCTCTGATTTCTGAATCAGTAAATTGATTTAGAATTTTAGTTCTGAATTGTAATACAGCCTGAACATAGCAAAGTTCTAATTTTATTCCTCGATGTTCGATGTTATTTTGCCGGTTTGCCAGTACCTAGTGTAGATTAGGTCTCCTACAGCCTACAGTCGTCATTTTAGGATTTACAATACAAAAATCATCGAAAAGTAATTACGAGTTCAGGCATTTTGAGTTAGTGATTATGGGATTAAATATGGTTTTAGGCTTATTTTAGCTTTCTTTAGGCAGACAGTATATTTACTTATTACCACTGCTGGTAGATCGGATTTAATATTGCACAGGATTGTAAAGTTTTTTAAAAATAAAGAGAAGCCTTACTCTTCAACCAGAAAATCCGATTAATGGTAGTTAATTTTATTTATTAGCAATACCAACAAGTTCAGTCCCCGTCTTAGCTGGATTAGTTGATGATGATGATGAACCTTCTTCATTAGTTTATTTAAAACTATCTCAGCATATTTGGAATGGAATATAACAACAGAAAGCAAATAAATGTAACGGACAAAGATCTACAATTCCCAATGCAAACTTCCAATGTTGGAAACCAGAAAGATGATCTTTTTAATCTTGGAAGTTTAATTTTTGAAGCATTTTACATAGGTACTTATTCAAAACAAACTAACGTCTACATTAAGTTCAATAGATAAACGTGGTTACTGCGTTAGAAATTTTTGGGGTGGGTGTGATCCATTCCGGTTCCCGGTGAACGGTACCATACTTAGCTACCTGTAACCTATGACCTGTGGTAAACTATCCTAATGGCGATAGCAGACTTCACCAGGGCCACCTGCCGCGCGAGCACCATTCTGAGGGAGTCCGGAGCCAAACAGTTTTTACGTTTCATCGTGTCGTGTCGGTGCGCAGGATTTCCAATTCTTTCTCGTTCGCTCTATCTTAGGCCTCATATTTGCCTCCCGGTTAGATCGAGGCAAACAGAAAACCCATTTGAAATAAAAAAATTAAACAAAATTAAATGAAGCTATTTTATTTTAAGTCCAAAAAACGCTAGATTATGAAATAAGCTGTAAAACAAATAACTGTTTGTTTGACGTATGTTTTTCACATACATATTTTGTCTGAATGCAAATGGCACGAGGTCAAAAATTAAGAAAAGAAACAAAATGACAACAGCTTTAACGCATCCAAAGTTAATGGACATTAATTAATACAATTAGCCCACGGCAAATTGCACGTAAAGACTGAAATAATGAGCGTAAATTGAGGCAACTTTACACTTCTGATTTATTGTCCTGCACTTGCACGATTTCGTCGAAAGAGAAAACGGACCAGTTCCGACGTATATTACGAACAGTATATAAAATTGATAATGAATATTTATAAAAAACTTAATCACCGCTTACTGCGTTTTCCAGAGGGGTCAGCGAGAGAAACCATTAATCAGAACATTTCCACTTAATCATGTAAGTGCACTTGTTTTCTCTCTACTTACCCTGATGACTCTGACGTAGGTAGATATTATTAATTTTCGCTTGTAATCTTTTTTCTGTAGGTAATGCACCAACGAAAGACGTTGCATAATTTAAAAAACTGGGCTAACAGTGACTATTCAAACATGAGGTCGGATTATACAATCAACGACTTATAATCATAAAATGCATGTCATAGAGTGACTGTGACCAAATATGCATAGATGTGCAACATTGCAAGAACAGGTTGCGCATCTTGTCATCTGATTATTATTTATTTATCATTCGGTCTTAGAAGAGTAGCAGTGCGACAACTATTTTTGCATGTTCTCAAATGTGATAGTGGTTGGCGAAGCAGAGCTCCGCGTTTTAGCTGTGTATTTTGTAAACGCTTGTAGATTCAAGGCCTGCGACATCTCGTTTACCGAAAGTCGTTTAGCTTACATTGTAAAATACCCGTTTGCTCGCTGTTTGAATTTTGTAACTCTAATTTGGGAATAATTTTATAATTTTGTCGTGAATAAGCTAATGAGAATGAATTGTCTACAGCTGTCACGCTTATCTATTTATGTTCATTGCGGCTTTATACACGAATACGTACCTCCTTGATACTTGGGGAACTTAGGGCAGATATACTCGAGTATCCGATTGGAGTTTGCAAAATATTGTTTCAAAACACAAATAATCACACAAGTCTTATGTTTACGTTATCTATGAGCATTAAAAAGCTTCTATTTGCTTTAAGTTGGACATTTATTAGTGAGGCGTGTTACAAAAGCCCTTAAAATAAGCGGATATTAAAAAGCTTATTATGTTTAATGATATTTAAGGCGTACTTGGGTACATGAACAAGCTTTGTGTTTTAGGCTATAAATACCAACATTAATGTAACGACATGAATAGTGTCATTATCTTCGGCCAAACTAGTTAGTAAGTGCGAATAAAATTGATAGACTTGTGCGCTATAAAATGATAATTCGATCACCTTTATACTCCCCTCAGCTCAAATTATACCACATTGGCCAATTAGTCGCAAGCGTGACCGCTCAGCAAAGGTTCTGGACTCCTGGGTTCGATTTCCAGGTCGGGCAAATTGTTATTCCATCAGTAATACTCCGTAGTAGTCGTGAATCTGGATTTCTGCCCGGTTTATGGCAATAAGCGCACCCCTTACTACAAGCTGACGTTCTCCCCTAGGCTGCAAGTGGAACGATTTATTAAATAAAAATCCGGGAGTTGTGAAATGAAGGTACCCGAATTTGCTAAGTGGGTACACTTATCAAATTCTGTGTTATAAGAAAAATGCACTCTACTTCTATTTATCTGTACGGGCGAAGTCACACTGCGATGCGGCATCGTGTCGCAAAAACGTCGACGCATGGCAATACAATATTAATATTAATAATAATATGTCCTGAAAACGTACAACTGGGTTAAAAGAATCTAAACCCAGCCAAACCTTGGTCCACCTGTATGCTATCAAAATTCTATCAGGTTGAAAAGGTTACATACGTAGTTATTTTCGTATTTAATAATACTATGGACTAAGACTAATTCAAGATTCAACTTTGTAATTTTAAAACGATTTTAATCCATGTTGGGTGTTGAATATGATTGGTGTATGTAATAACACTATAATACTGGGATCCAGTATATGGCAATAAACGTAAAGCCCGTTTAATATTATTAGGCTTGGTGCCTGTAATGCGACAATCTTAATACAACGTGTGATATATGGCCTACGAGTTTCGGTGGCGGCACTATCTGTGGCTTATGAGGATCATTTTTCTACTATTATCGGTGTAACGTAACTGATTGATCGCAGCCACCGCTCGTTTAACACAATCGATGTTAGTGACAGTGAAAAAGCTAATACAGAAGCGCGTGTTTTAGAGTTAACTAGTGTCGCAATGGTGGGCCGTCGCGGCTATCAGCGAACATTTAATAAAATGAGTATCGATGATGGAGTGCCTTCAGTAAACGTGCCAAGGGTTCGGCCATTACCACCTGACAGGCGGTGAGCGATGACCGCCGCGGCTTCCTTCACGCCGCGCCGCCATTGTCACTAAACAATGGACACAGAGCTATCTTTAATCACAACAAAATGGATTCTAATTGGATCCGCAAAACTCGGTACGTTTTTTTTAGTTTGTCATTGTACCGTATCCGTTTCGAACGCTTAATTGAATCTGGCTGCGGACGCTATAGAGTAGTATACCAACAACATTCTGTTGAAGTTACATATGTACCAGTAGGTGTCGCAATAGTTCAAAAGGTTAATGTATGACCCAGTATACAACTGTACCTGCATTACTTAAAATATCAAGATTTTGGTGCATTTTGCACTGCCAATGTATCTGGGGTAATAATTAAGTACTTCTTGCTTAATTAAAATATACGATGTCTCAAATAACAGCTAGCTATGTAGGTTGATACGCCGTACGCCATGATTTTGCCTCATTAACTTTATTTATGTGCATACGGGTCAATTTATCGATAAATGTTCCGGGACAGAAGAAAAAATGCGAATTAAGAATTTCACATTGATTACATCGCTGTACTCGTAAACTCGTACATACTATCTATAGTAAGTTTTTTTGCGGCGTGAATTTAATACGGTCTGTATAATTTTGTATAGATTTTAAAATAATGTATCCAGTAGTAATAAAAAGACATAATTAAGATCATCTTCAGAGATTGGACAGGGAACATTAAATATTGAATGAAGTTGGCTTTGAATAAGTCTGAAGGATGACCTGACTTGGATTGCTAAATCAGGTTTCGGAATTTCTTCAAAATAAGACATATTTTACATATTAATAAAATCGACGAGTCACACACATAATATCTGTGCACACCATCCCATCTTTCATCGGATTGTGCTAGGTATCGAATTTTGTGTTTGTATGTGTAATGTAAGCATATCTTTTCTTTTCCTTTATTTTTTGATATCTGAGGGATTTTTTCCAGGTTCTAATTTTTTCATATGATTTGTCTTTGCTGTTTGACAGAGAGCAAAACCGACAACTATGCATGCTCACTGTGAAGCATGGGTCCATAAATATCCATCATGGTATAAGACCTGAACGGTGGATATTTCCCGATGAACTACTCAAAGCTTGAATTTTAATATCTCGAATAAAACTTATTGCATGTGTATGACATCGGTCGATTCAAAGCATGATGATCGATGCGTGTGTGCACTTTCGCACATCGGCATCGGTACGTAAGTACCTGTGGTGAAATATTTTAATCCGTTATTTAAGTGTAGAGTTGTTGTAACAACTTGGAAGTATATTCATAAATAAAATATATGTAAACATAAATTGAACATGACGTACATCGTCAGCTTGGGTGTTTTGCAGATTTGATGACTGTACTTGTTTGGGTACAAATTTATAAGTACGTACCTAATCCACCCATCCAGTCCATGTACGATGGATTACCATGTACAGTTGTCCATTCACGGTACAGTCAGCAGTTTGTGAATGACGGTACTTCCTATTGAATCGATTGTATGCTACAGTGTAAAAAATGAAAGAAAATTCAAAATTTGTAAAGGAGCCGCTGCCGCGCTGTATTGGATACTTAACCCGGCTCCTGCTTTTTAAATTTCATGGGGTTATTTTCTTCCACATCTTTTTCTTATATTTTTCTGTCTAAGACTCAACTCATCTTCCTTGCAATGTTATGACGCATAACGTGTATCTGTGTGACTCACAGAGTATTAGAATTCATAGCTAATCGTCTGAATTGCCAAGTATTTAATTGCCGTACCTTACTAAACTATTTCAAGAACTTGGGATGCGATTTGTAGGAACTGTTCGTAGATGTTTATCTTTTATTAATGGTAAGTGCATTGCGCTTGAAATATGGGATTTGTAAGGACATATTAGATACAAACAATATTTTCATAGAGATAGTTGCAGCAAACGTGGCGTGAAATGGCCAGTTAGTGAGTAATATCATGTTATTTGGAGGCGACGAGGCGAGGGCGGTCGTGACGGTACGTCGGCGGCGCGCGGGCCTCGGTCACGAGTCGCTCTGCTGACCCTACAGCCTGCCTCTCCTATTGAGCCAAAACATACTCTATTTACATAAATGGCTGATTCGTATATGTAATGCCCCTTTAGCCCCTGTTTTATGTTGTTCATTCTCATGATAAAAACTAATTGATTCCATGAAATAGACGTCCATGAAGGCACATAAAAAGTTTGATCAGTGACAGCCCTGAATTGCGTTTCGTTCTGCCGTTTATAAACAGGTGTCGCCAAAGGTAATGAAGACTCGGATGTCTTAATATCAGCCAGTTATAAATTAAACGAAACACGAATGTATTAGACGAAATTCTGGCTTCACCAGCTCTAACTGGGGGCATTAAGTATAATGTCCGTTGCATTCGACGGTAATTTTATTAACATTTTAGTGAGGGCAGCCATGCCTGCGCCCGCGCTTCGAGGCTACACAATCAGCAATCAGCCAGCAAGTAAATTGTAGACCTGTAATGTGTTTAAATTACTGAAGTATCAAAAATGTTAAATTCACAATTTAAGATAGCGGGAACATTATCTTGATTTTGATAATTTGTTATACTCTCAACTTACATGTTTTGCTTGAAGTCGTGTTGCTGCAGACAAGCGCAGCTCGGATGTAAGTACAAGCATATCGTTTATTTCAGGTAGTTTAGTGCGAGGCTGCGGTTAGACATTAGGCGATACTACCGTTAATCTCGCCAAGTAATCGGATGCAACAGAGGCGTTCTTGATGTATGGATCACTTAATAGGGGCAGGCTGCGCGCACGCTTTCTTTAGTCTCTATAATAAATTATCACGAAGATCATGTTCCAGTGTTGTAGTGTTGTGCCGGCGTGTAAGTAGCATGGGAACTTAGTGCCCGATAAGTAAAGCTTCTGCTCACTGAAGCTACTATTGTGAACCTTACAGTGTAACGCATAGAGATCAAATCACAACAACAGTATCAATATTTATATGTCTAATAACCAATAAAGCGCTCCTATGTAATGCTCTGCTCTAATAATCTTAATGGCTTTTATAAGTAATAATTAATACCTAAATAGTCATTATTTCGTTGTATACTTATAAATGCATATAAATTCGTGGCTTATTATTTTCCAAATCATTTTAGAGATTTTATCTGAGCTAATTGTAATATAAACTATATCTAACACGAACTCATCTACTGCACATCTCTTTAAAATTCAATTTTGGAGGTCGACTTCTACCTAAACGATGTAGTTATGCAAAAATATTGAAAGAATCGCAATAAATAATACGTCGCTGTATAATTTCCGATATAAAATTGTATGTCATTCTAGGGCGTGGTAGAGGCATGCTTAATTATAATTTGGAGATTTATTATTTTACATTGCCGCAATAAACTCCAGTTTATGCGCTTTCCTTGTCGAAAATCGGTGCATATTTCGCAACGAATGAATTTAATGTGAGTCGCGTGGCTCGTAGCACTGTCACGCTCGTAATGTGTTACAGCTACGCGCGAATCTTGAAAAGCTTTTAAGGGGCGTGCGTTATTTGGGAGCTTTGTAATGCATTTTTGCAAGCGGCCGCGGCCCGCGCTCGGCGGTGTTACGCAAGGATGCTCGGAGAACTGGTCCGACCGGCTCCAGATCTGGGCCAGAGCCATCTCTCCGCTAAGATATTACCGCTAATAGATATTGAACATCCAGCCACTAGACCCGCCGCCTTCTTAGCCACCGACTCGAACGATGACGGTTTCATTTTACTTTAGTTAATGGCTCCTGCCCCTTAAAAGGAGTATCATTTCAGTTAAGAGCCACGTCGATGGGCAAATCTAACAACATTAATGAATTTGTTTTGCTGTCAGTTCATAGTGAACACTTGTTTTAGCATATTTCTTATCTAATTCGTATAAACTGCCCGTTTATGCATTACCAAAATAATACAATCGCCAGTGCTAGAGTAACTATTCCCATTGTTTTGTTTATTTCGTAAACAGATTAATTTTGGAGGGAAGGACGAGAACTCGACTCACCTTGCACAATACAGATTTCACTAAGTGCTGACATTTCATTAAAATATATTGAAATCGTGAAATGGGGTTTGAATCCCATTGATTGGAAGCGTTGCGGCGGGCGGCGCGTGCGTCGGTCAATACCCGATATTGATTTGCTCCGTGTTTCGAAACAGATTATTATGTTTAATGGTTGTACGTGGTGCTATTGTGAGGAGCCAGGTTAGCAAGCACTGAAATTATGGTTTGCTACGTAAATCGCAAATGTGTACCAGCCATTAGACTTTGTGTTTAGATACAATTAGTGATGAAATAATAAGTAGACACGTTATGCTGCAACGGTAAAAACTGATTCTGTTAAGTGCATTAGCTACGTGTGTCTGTTGAAATAAAAACAATAAATCAACAATTTCTTCAACAACAAAATAATCTGTCGTCTTGAACATAAATATCTTAAAATCTATTTCAAAGAAAATAAGTAGATATTTACGTAGGTAGCTGATAAATCTAATTTATTGGCAGCTCGTGCAATCATGCGCATGTACCCAGTAAACACAGAGTTTATCTCGGTAAATAACTAGACACCGGGGAGATTCATTAGGCGTCGATCCGTGTCGGGCTGTGCTGTAATCGAGCAATTGTTCTCCGGGGGAAATTCAATTATTAGCTCGTAGAAGCCGCGAGCGCGAAATATCGGCCATTGGAGAACCCGCTGCGTCGTTAGGAGTTAGAAATAATTGTTCGCGATTTATCTTGGTGGTACTGACTATAATTAAATGCTTAATAATTGAAGGAGCGCGTCGAGCTGGTCCGGCCAATAAATCGCGAGACTGGGCATCGTCGCAGCACGGGCAGCGCAGCGGCGCGGGCGAGCGGCGCAGGCGCAGCAGTGCGATACTGCCGCGGTCGTGCTTCGTGCTCGTTGTAATTTCGATTAGAATGGTCCGTCGAGGGTAGTTCGCTCTCACGCTTCCAATGACTAGTGTAATCGTTTTATGCAACGTGTTGTTGAATTAGTTTGGCCATCTAAACAGTTAACTAAACTAATTAGGTATAAGTTCAATAAGTAACTAAGTTAACCTACTATACATTTTATTATGAATCTATACAAATTATGATATTTAGGTATATTTAGGTATACTTACTCGCGGGACTCTCTCATCAGGTAATCTTAAGGTTACAAGGGTTAGTCCCCCTGGAACGTAAAGGGCTACTCAAGGATCACCGCGGATTTTAGTCAGTACTAGTCTGGCAGTCCCTACCGTCCCGCCCTGGGATTAATTAAAATTTGATGATTTTACCATGACTTCAAAAAGGAGCAGTTTCTGTAACCTGCTGAAATCTAAGCTAACAAAATGCGTTAAAGTACTTATATTTTTATGACTAATTGGTACTCGTAATAATAATCAACATTAAATAAAAGTCGGCCAGCTTGACAAACACACATACATAATTTATGTCTATTACTATTTAGTAGCGAAATATTTTGAAAAAAAAAAAAAAAACTTTGTTAAAATTGCACCGACTTCCTTCGTGTTGCTATATTATGATGTTGCCCTTGCAAAATATAAAAAAGGGAAAAACCTGTTTGTTAAAACAGGTTTAAAATAACGACTAGGGTAACATTTGAAAGGGTTCTTTTCAAACAATATTAACGGTCAGGTAATTGTTGTTGGGGTGAAAAACAATTGAGTTTTTCATATTTTCTTACCCTTTGTGGCTTTTTATAGGAGCAGCTTGTATAAGTAAATAGTCTAGAACGGTCAACAATGTAAACACCAAGATCGAAGAGATCCAAGGGCATTCGTATAAGAAATGCGTAAACAAAATAGTTTTGTTTAAAAAAAAAACATGGTTGATTCACTAAATATTTTAAAAATGTTGTCTAATTACACTTATATCTTAAGCTAATGTTAGAAGAAAGGTAATAAAGTAAAGGGAACTCACATTATTGCCAACAGAATAACCTGTGAGATAATCAGGCCAGAGACTAAAACTTTCCAATCTCCCCATTTTGGGTTAAAGATAGTACGAATCGATGCATTCTTATCGAAATTATGCACAAACCTATTACAATAAACTGTTAGAGTGCAGGTGTCATCCTGAAAACTACCGCCATTGGCTCCGTTCTCGAATTCGGTTAACAAGTACAATTGCATGAATTTTCTCGTTGATTTATTCGCCCTGCAAGCGTATAAGGTCATATATGGGCACACTATTTTGCTTATGCCGAGCATCCTACACCTTATTCCCCAATAAAGATCCTCTCGTGGAATACAAAAGAGCCCTAGACGACAGTCTTATTGTAAACAGCCAACAATATGGTAAACGTGATGCTAACTGTAAAATTTATTTGTAACATGCGGAGTTAAACGGTTCGCCTTATAAATAAATTTCAATTGTCTGTTGTCATTAAATATTCGACGTTATAAATCAAAGCTTTATCGGAGCTGGTCGTCGTAACGGTTACATCGCACACGCTCCGGGAATATAATTTAATGATATCGATAGGGGCGTCTGCACAGAACACGCGCGCCCATCCGACGACGTGCGTTAATGAAGTGTCGCTACACTAATCTACTACTCCGTTATTTATTACAGGTACCAAGCTTTTTTAGTTCGTATAGTAAACCTGATAAACACAAGATACAACAATAGATTCGGCTGCCATTTTACCACTGATAATAATTACGATGTGCGAATATTGCGGTTCCTTAGATTATGCTTTGACAAATCACGACTTTGCAATTCCAATGCAGCAGATTTAATGTATGGGCGGCAGTTTGCATTCTAACCGCGACCCGGCAGGCCACCTCTTTCCTAATGCACGCTTATTTGAGCTTTTTAACCTTTCATCTGTTGTTGGGTTTAAGCATTGAGGGACAATAAACACGATGCAGATACTTAATGTAGTTATTGTCCGCCATAAACGTAGGGCACTGAACACTGGGAACAATCGAAGCTATGGACACATTGTTGATGTTCGGAACGATAGTAATTAATGCAAATTAAGGTATAATAACTATGAATATAAATCATGATATACAAATAGATTTATGTCAGGTGTGGATTTTCAAATAGAAGTTCGTACTTTAGATAACCGACCATATATCGTGAAGATATGTGTTTTGTAGGCATAACAAAACATGACCTTGAAGTCCCACTATCAGAGTTAATTATGTTAATCAAATAGTACATTATTAATACAATCATCTAACCTGCATTAAAATTAGAATTTTATTTTGGAAGTTAAATAAAATATTAGATCTTAGATAGTAAGAGTTGCTATATCAGATTCGAAGAATGTAGCCTTGGAATTGTCTGAAAACAAAACCGGAATTATATATTAATGACTACGTTTTTCTAAGACATACTTATGCTTTAGCAAATTAGTTATTTAACGACCAATATAAAATTTAATTAACGCAAATTTTCTGGTCACACGTTTGAGTACTTCCAATTATGTTGTGATGCCATCATAAGCGACTGGGAGCTGAATTATACATATATAAATTCGATTTTCTTTGTAATTATAGACAAATAAGACGCCTTTCAATTATTACATCGATTTGCAGTTATCATGAAACCTTAGTTGCTAATGTAGCATAAAGTTTATTGAGGGTTGAAATTGAAAGGCATGGAGTTAGCGATCAGTTGTTTTGTAAGCGTCGTTTTCATTACAAGCGCGATGGGGCAAGGCCCGAGGCGAGGCTCTATTCTGGGAACAGCGTGATGTGGTTGTGAAATATTTAGCGGTGTGGTGGATGAGGGTAGGACGGAAGGTTGGCGAGGCGGGGCGCCGCGGGCGGGCGGCGGTGAAAGGGCTGGGCGGAGCGGCGTGCCGGGCGCCGCCCACCGCGCATTTCACCACCGCCGCGGCGACGCTCCGCGCCCTACTTCTCTCGACAGGTTCGCTCTTGGTGTTCCATTGTGTGCCAACCTCTGTGAACAATACTATTGTGAAACGTTTAGATAACATCCCCGCGGCACGTAATTTAGACTGTTAATTCAATTCTGAATGGAGATTAGGAACCCATTTCAGTTGGAATTGGTTGTAACATAATTTTCCGACGTGCTTGATTTTAGTTGCATTGATAACCTAATTATGGCTTATATGAGACACTGCTGCGGATGAAGAAGAAAGGTTTCAAGTAATTTACAAGGTCGGATATTGGCATATGGAAATGGAAACATATACTGTTTTAGGCTATCACGGTTATTTTCATAACTTAAAATGTCACTTACGGGATATCTTCAGTGATTGTTTTTGAATTTGAGTTCTCGATATTTCGACGCTGTGCAAGCGCCATGATCGCGGGATTCTGAAAGATTTCGGGTGGATAAATAATTTCATTAAGAGCAGACAAATTTATTACCCTGCTTTCTCTGTCTGCGTAGCAAGAGACAGAGAAACATATACTAAATGCTCTTTATTGCCAATAAGCGTCGTACTCTACAATGCGTATTGGGGACTCTACTCATGCTTTTATAGCTCTTCTCAATTACTTTAATAACCTACAAGTGTAATTAAGTTCTTGAAACATTTCATTTGGTAAGCAATTTCATCAAAGTAGGTTTATTCACTGCAATTATATTTATTCAACTTGATACGTAAAACTAACACGGTTTTCTAATGCTTACACGGTTTTAAATAAATTATATCCTTATGACATGAAAATAAAAATTAACAAGTAGGAATATCAATAATGTTTTTGAAAATCAAATCGCACAAAACCCATATTTTTTATTCACTACACTACTTTACAAAAATAAAGTTTCATTTACCCAAAGATAACTGTCAATCCGAAGCTTATAACGTACCTACTAACGACCGAACCAGCAAGATAAAAATATGTGAGAATGTTTATAGGTCTTCATTTTGTTTATGTACTACGGAAGAGAAATAAAACAATCAGTCTCTAAATTTGCACATAATGAGGCTGTGATTTGTGTAAACGGTACATTGTATAGCCATCAAACAGTTTGTAGGTGCTATGTTAATGTGAGCAACTTACAGGTTTGTGCGAAAGGAAGTCCATACTTGATTTGATAGTCGGCTGCTAAACGCGCCGTTGCTCGCGGAGGTAATTGCGCTGAAAGGCTTCAATTTGAGGCGCGTTTGTGCCGCGTTTGGCTCTAAATAAGACGTCTCTGTACGGAGTGGTAAAGAGGCCGCATTACTCTTATTGAGGCCTGGAGCCTACATTATCTGCTCGCCGAGGGGCCCGCGCGCCGCCCTGCGCCGTCCGCACGACGCACTACTCGTAAAACTAAAACCCACTTAACTCTGTAGTGCCTATGCAGCGCTGTGTGCCTTAGCCTGTGTACATGTACACAGACTAACACGAAATCTGTAATGAACTATTGATGTAAAATGAAATGATAAATTGCTACGCCGCCGCTACGCGTTAGTAGAATGCAAAGATGACCTCTGAAAACGTACAAAGGTGAGACCTCACCGTACTGATGTACATTTAAATGTATTTAGACAAATGTTATGAATATAAACCCTATTAAATACTTGAGAATTAATATAAGTGACTTACTACTTAACTTTTCAGACTTGTAATTAAAAATAACAGTCCATTTTGCTCATTGATTCGGTACAGAGCAACATGCAGTAGGAATGTTTAACAACAATATTGTGAGTGCAGCTATTGTCGATGACTAATATATAACGTCATTTCAATTTCACAAGTTCTTACTCTCATTAGAAATTCAACACTATTGCCCATTAATCTGAAGGGGCGTAGCGTGGCACGAGCGGCGCGCCGGCCGCGTCACCCGCGCGCGCCGCTCCGCGCTTCGCCTAGTACGCAATGTGCAAGCTGTGCTTTGCTGTGCCCATATTTTCGCGGCGATGTCACAGATCCCAAAAGGTCGGTGAACCGAAACCCCATTGTTTTGAGTTGCGTCAACGTATCGTCTGCCTCGAGCTACGATGAATTGAATTTGTACCGTATTATTGTTACAGCAATATGTTGCCAGACTCATAATACTCACTATTACGTTCAAGGTGTAATTTTGGTTTTGTAAAACTACTAATGGGAGAACTAATAACGCTTAGTTGGATTTCTAAAGACACATAAACATACTATCTTTATGGTTTTACTCTCAGTCGTAAATGCCACAAGGCGCTGAATAATTCGTTTTCATAACCCTTTCAGTCTAGACAAAGAACACAAACAATAAAAAGTTTATAGTCTTCTTACTACCAATGCGGATGCTTCTGGTGTCTTATAGTTATGTTATATGGTTATTTACAGAAATAAATATTCAGAATATTACGTTCTATAATATTCCTCCAATTAAACATGAACATAAGGCGTGAAATCTTGCTATTACGTTTCGCAAGTTGAGCGATTATTATTTTAGTATCTGCTCTGCCCGTAGACGATCCGGCTTTTGCAATCAGTTAATGTTATAATTACATTAATAATGTACAATTTCCTAGGCATGATTGATTTTGTTAAAATGCCTGTAATTCTCGTAAATGAAACTGCCTCGAGAGTAAAATGTGTAATGAAATGGTGAAAATGATTGCTTTCTTTGTAAAATAGAATGTTGTACCGCACAACAAAACACACGCCTTCGCATCAATAAAGTAAATCTACAACGAATGTTTATAAATTTATGAAAACAAAATCTGGATAGGTTGCTGACCTGACTCCTCATAACTCGGGTAAACTGAACAAGTGTACATCACTAAAACCAAAACACAGAGCTTATTGTTGGTTACAGAATATAATGAGCCTTTCACTAATACAATCCTTAAGACCTCGGTAACCGGATTGGATATGTATGTAGTGCATCACATTATAGATAGCCAAGAACATTTTAATTTAACCCCAAAGGGCAAACCGCAAGTGAAGTCACGGATGCAAGCTAATTAAATTAAAATCCTTAAATTATGTGATGCTGTTACATGTAATAAGATCCGGAAAAGTTAATTTACATCGATCTGTAGGCCCGAATTAAAGTAATGTGGTATGTAGTACGTGTCGGTAACATACGAGCGCATGATGATATAAAAATTCTCAGAAACGCCGCTCCGTAATCGTTTCTTGCTGGCAACCATTGATCCATGATGATTGGCGCCGCACTTTTACTAAAATCACTTATTACAGCGCAAGTTGCACTACGCTACAGAATCGGCAACAAGCAAGGGAAACAACATAAAGGGGAAATCTCAAGTGATAGTTAACATTATTTATTTCATAATTATACTTCAGATTTATTTGTTTGTGTTTTACGCGTCTCAGGAATCTGTCGATTCACGGGAGACTAGACAAAACAATATGATCCAACAAGCCGGATAGCATTGTTCCCGTGTCTCGTATTTCTCGAAAGCTTCGTCCCGGCGACAATCACCCTTCGAACAAAGACGTTTATCTCTCGGAGACTTCTTAAATGGGTATAATGTTTAGGAGCGCGACGCACCGGTGAGCACGAATTGACAATAAGAGCAAAGTTCAGCGCGGTTCAGGACTCGAGAGGAATGTTGGGGGCGCGGAGGAGCGGGGGAACGCTTGCGAAGGTGCTACGGTACTAACCTCTCTACAAAATCACGATTAGGCACTATTTATATCGACATTTCTAAAATACCTATACCTGTATCAGACAATATTAAGCACCTAGTAATACAGTATTAAGCAACTTTGTAAGCTTTTAGCTTAGCTGCTTGTAAAATACACCTGTATTATTATAGTTCCTCACACGAACTTTAAGAATACCCTACATTACGTTAGTACTTAAATAACGGTTTTCCGATAAATATACTGCAATATGTACATATTTTCTAAGTAAACTACACTTAGCTCAAAACTTAAGCTCAAACACTTGCTGAATCCGTACAAGTGTTAGCATCTTATTCATCAGTGGGCGCAACCGTGTTATAAACAACTGCCGTACATTGTGAAGTTTATGTAGATATGTAATGAACGAAATGAGTGTCGGGCTCTCTGTTTTGACGTAATTGACAATAAATAAGGGACTCGCTGCCAGGTTAGTGGGTCGGCACAGTACACTAAACGAGATCGTCTTCTAAGACGCGCAGTGTTGGCGAAAGTAACGGCGGAATGCTACAAACTATGTTCACGCATGACCCGCAGGTCAGCCGCACACATTCTGACACATGTCAATTAAGGGGCTCACCGCCTCGAGGCGCCGATTGAGTGCTTGGACATGTTTGTGGAAAACCTTCGTCAGCCAGATTGATTCATTACTACGTCTATTGAACAAAATTTACTGCTCACCAAACATTGAGCATCCATACGTATCGTGCTGCTTGTTCATTTTCTAATGAAGATTCATCGACTTTGGGAGACGTTTCATTGCAAATGTGGAAATAAATAAACGTAGTACATAACTGGCGACAAGTACATAGAATAAAAACAGACAGCGCGGAGTGGTAATTTGCATTGACAAACTGACAATTACCGTGTTTGTTGTACAAGTACGCGTGTTAGTAGTGAGTATACAATGATATACAGCTGCTTCGTTATTTCCCAAGTGTGTCTGCAGTTGGCAATTTACCGCTCCGCAGATCGATCAGCTCCTATTATTGGAAGAGGTCGGACGTGTACAAACATCGATTTCGAGTCGTTAATGTGAGTCTGCGTCCCCGGCGAGGTGAGAGCCGACACTGAAGGCTCACCTCACGTACCGCACTCGAGATAACGACATGTAATCATAATGATACACTCTAATCTGCTAAGATATAAACACGGTGTGGCGCTCGTTGCATCCTGCCCTAATTGTTCTCCATTATGTTGTTAAAGTATAGATCAGACGTCAAATTAAAGTTTAGAGTGTCTGTTTTATTTTTATGTCTTACTATAGAAATCAAATTAAGATGTCTATCGTGCACGTATCTATTTGATGATATATACTTCCGTGCCAATATTTAAATTAGTCTTAATCAAAATGTCCAAATTTTAATTAGCGAACGATAAAAAGCTGTCACCAATGCCTATTTAAAATAAGAATAATTGTACATTTCCGGCAACTGAAATGTTGGACACAATTAATGCTTTTGTATTTACAGTTAATTTATTCATTAAACCTCGGTAATTTTCAAATACGTTTACTGCAATTACTACCACGTATGTATATGTATATCATTTTTTTCGTAGGTGAACAATTTAAAATTATCAGTCACTGTTCACTGGTGGAGGTACCTATAACAATCTGGTCTTTCTTATCACAAAAATATAAAAATCAAAAATATAGTCATATAAAACAACGAATACAATTATTTATATAATATATTTGATTGGACTTCTTTTAAATTTATTATTTTTAAATAATATTAGCAATTTAATAATATAAAAAAAATAAGTTTACTTGGATTAGACATTACAGATTTTTCATAGTGTTGTAAAACTAAACAGACTATCATCAATGGCTTGTAGAAGTTATAAAAATATATGTGTGTGTTTACGTTAATATATCTATTTTCATGTTGTTCTGTTCTATGTTATAAATTGAATGCTTGGTTAGAGAAAATCATTATAGAACCGCCTGTGGCTCCAGAGTCCCGGCGCAGCTTCCGCCGAGCGGTCGGTTGTAGCTGCTAGAGTGGTAACCGCCCCGGCACGTTCGCTCATAGCGCGTGATTGCGGCCAATTATTTTCTGTTTATCTCTAATTACGCATGCGCTGCCGACGTCGGCGGCTTATCGCGGATCTGCCCTTCGGCCCGAGATCCGATCGTTTTCTAATCAGCTCCCCATCCGCAATACGTGGAACATCACTATAGTAAAGACAAATCGGGTCAAATCTGTCTTTGCAATCATCGCCAAACTGTTGACTTTCACGAAAATATGAGAGATTCGTTCCGTTCGTCATTTTGATTTAATCGAAGATAACGTGGCCTGAGTTAAGTGAATTCCTGGTAGTAAGTTTTTGCCGAGAGCATGAAAGATTGCCGCTTTGCATCTGTCGCTCGGCAGTCGGCA